>QLTV01004101.1:2729275-2767317 GCA_003457575.1 Thermophis baileyi | reverse complement strand
TCTCGAGGACGGCCGCCTCTGGAAGAGACATGTGGACCAATTACGCTCCAGACTGCGTGGGGAATCAATCAACCCACAAACAGTAACACCTTACTTTCCTCCCCTAGCTAACTCAAGCCCGGGTGTCTCGGAAGGCCTACCTGTGGAAGCCGAGAGCCAGCGATGTCCTCCCTTCGAACCGGTCCCTTCGGCCGTGGAGGCCACACCCAGTACCTTCCAGGAGCTTCCATGCTCGAGCCCCGGAGCGGCAGCAGACCTGTCCGCACAGGCCGCTGCCTCACCACCCACTATCTAACACTTATGGCCCCACACAAACAAATACTATGTTTCAGCTATTCAAACAGTCCCCATTGGTTGACCTGTTACCATGTCTATCCAAACAGTCCCCATTGGCTGATCTATTCCAGTGTATGAATATTCATACTCTGAAAGCCAGGGGGATCCATGGCTATTAGCCTTCATGGCAGTGGGACTGTCTCTGAAGGCCATTTGCTGGGAGACTACTATATTAAGCTTCTTTGTGCAGTTGGGTGGTCTCTGTGAAAGTAGATTGCAAACTACTTAGATAGGCCAGATGGGTAGATGGGCCAGAGGTCTGATTCAGCAGGGCACTACTTATATTCTTGGTATGTCTAGTCTGAAATATACTGCATGCAGTATCCTTGCCTCTTCATCTCATTTAAAAGGTTGTCTAACATAGAAAGCTATGGTGTTTACCTAAATACTAAATTAGTGATGAATGTGAATTCAAGGCTCCTATGGTAGCTTCCCAGAAGAAGTGACATTTTCAACCATTTCTCAGAATCCTATACAAGAGGCATCAGCACTAGCTGGCAGATGGTAAGACAGGAATATCCAGAAGTAAATGTTCATTAAAGGTAAGAGAGTCACATGGGGTTCTCTGCCAATTAAAAAGCCAGGATAGGAAATATATATATTTCTCAACTCTAGGCAAGATGAAGTGGTGGTGGACATTTGGACCCTCCAGGACAAGGTTCTTCCATCTTTAGTTCTGGATAGGGTTGCCCAGACCTAGTGTGCAATCTAGGGGTCCTCCTAAACTTGTGACTCCTGCTCAAATAGTAGGAGCCATTGCATACCTTCAGGTGGTGTGCCAGTCACGCCCATTCTTGGACCAGGACGCTCTGCTCACAGAAACCATGCCATTGTAACTTGTTATTTAGACTACTGCAACATGCTCTAGATGGGGCTGCCCTTGAAGAGCTTTCAGAATCTACAGCTGGTGCAGAATGCAGCTGGGTGGTGCTAGATATATAAAACACGAAACACCGGTTCTGCATGAGCTGCATTGGTTACCAGCACATACTGTTTCCAAGTGCAATTAAAGGTGCTGATTGTTACCTTTAAAGCCCTACATGGCTTGGAACTGGGTTACCTCAGGCATCGCCTTTTTTTCTAGAGTCTCTGCCTGTCCAACTCAATCTAGCAGGATGGGCATGCTGTAGATGTCATCAGCCAAATGGGCCAGCTGGCAGGGATTAGAAGATGTGCTTTTTCTGCAGTGGCCCCTGATCTATGGAACACTCTGCCTTTGGGCATTATAATGGCCCCCAACCCTGTTGCTCTTTTGTAAGGCCCTAAAAACCTGGTTATGTTATCAAGTTGAGGGTGCTGAATGTGTCAAGAGCCCAGTTTCTTGGCTTTATTGCTAACTAGCCAAGTATCTCAGCTGCTATGTACATTTATTTTGGATGTTTTATTGTTTTTAATTGTTTTAAAATGCTTTTGGTATTTTAATTGTAACATATTTTTCAAATTACAAGCTCCTCAGAGTCACTGACTGAAATGGGTGGATATGGAAATTGAAAATAGATGATAGATAGGTAGATGATAGATAGATAGATAGATAGATAGATAGATAGATGATAGATGAAAGAGATAGATAGATAGATAGATAGATAGAAGGATGATAGATATGAAATAGTTTGGGGCAGTGGTGAAATCCAATTTTTTTTACTACCGGTTCTGTGGGCATGGCTTGGTGGGCATGGCTTGGTGGGAATGGCAGGGGAAGGATCCTGCAAAATCCCCATTCCCTCCCCACTCCTGGGGGAAGGATATTGCAAAATCTCCATTTCCACCCCACTCTGGGGCCAGCCAGAGGTGGTATTTGCCGGTTCTCTGAACTACTCAAAATTTCTGCTACCGGTTCTCCGAACTACTCAAAATTTCCGCTACCGGTTCTCCAGAACCTGTCAGAACCTGCTGGATTTCACCCCTGGTTTGGAGAGTTCAAAAGTTAGTTTTGTTCTAAGCCTGAGGTTCTCTATATGCTTCTAGAATAGGCTAGAATAGGCAATGAGCAACAATCCAATACATGTCTTATGTTATACAATCAAAGTTAGAATATTTCGCTAATTAAAAAGTCCTATTCCAACAGGTATAAATCCCTACTTGCTGACTGATCTTAGTTTTATGAACCTAAACTACCTGAAAGTGTTGTTTGTATTTAGAATAAAGAACCATGCAGAGTATACCACCATGAATTTAGGAGGAAAAGTTGAATTAAATAAGAATATAATTATATAATAACAATAATGGTTGCAGGCACTAGAATGACTCTTGCTTACCTTGGATAGCTACCAGCTCTTCCCATCAGGAACAACTATAATTTTGGAGAAGGGTTTACTCAGGGCAGGAACAATATTTACTGGGATTTGTTTAATCCAATCTAGTTTCTGGTTCATGCTCACTCATGATTACTTCACCCATGCCTTGGCTCTCCTATGCATATTTTCTTGCTTTGCTGTGTTATTGGTCACTATCTACCCATCTTTGTGTCCAAACACTTTCACCTGCACACACATTTGTACTACAGCCTGGGAGAAAAATGCAGGGGATCTGTCTTACTTAAACTAGGCCTAGTTGACAACCCAGTGAGCAGTTGCAATTAAGGACTTGGTTTTGCAATATGTTGAGTGCTTTCTATTTCTACTAAAGCCAATTTCCCAAAGAATAGAAGTAGATGCATGTGGAATCTAAATGTTGCTTCGATGACAAATGAGTTCTCAAGAACACCTATTCTGCAGTGAAAAAACCCCTCAATTGCCCTTTTATGGTAATTACAATGATAAATGAAAAGAGAGAATTAACCAGCATTTATTGATTGACACCCCACCTTCCTACAAGGTATCACTAGTTGACAATGTAGGCGATCAGAATAGGCATAGACAGGAAAGAAGGAAGAATAGCACATCTAATCGGCACATAATAAAAAATACTGCCTTTTTTCATTTTTAGGATGCAAAGAATGTTATCTCCCTAAAAACAGGAGCTGCCTTATGTAGATTAGCCCAAAATATAGGGTTATAAGACAAAGAGAAATTATTTCTCATGCAAATTTAATTATGTTCTAGAATCAACATTTAAAGATATCAGTAAAGAAAAGATTGCCTCAGGTTTCCATCTTGCAGTAGTTTTTATGTGGTATTACTTAATCGATGGCTCTAAATATTGTCTGAGAAACCAATCAGACACAAAAGACCAGGTCCATCAGTAAAGGTCCAATTAAACTCATATATTGCTAAACAGCCTATGTAACCTTCCCAACTAACACCGAGCACTTGCTTGGAGTTAGAAAGGATCCACAGAATATAAAAGGGTTGGACTTAGTCCACTTGTGACTACATAGGGATTCTAGGCTGGTCCCTCTTTTAACTCTACCCCCTGGTTCTGCCACTCCGACACAAATTTTCACAGAGGTTTGGCCCTCAGAATAAAAATATCAGCAAGTGAATGCTGAAAAGTTTGATGGGAAATACCTGTTGTGGCCCGCCAGTGGCCAGTGGAGCTGGCAGCAGACTTGGACAGTGAGGAGGATGGGGAGGAACATGGGCCAGTCCTGGAGTCTGGGGAAGGCTCTGATGAGTGCTCTGCGTCGGAGGCAGAGATGGGGCCAAGGCCGTCTGACAGTTATCAGCTACATTTGGAGTCGGAGAAAAGTGGGGCTGAAGAACAGCTGGAGCCTGTTCCTGATGTACACATGCGCAGAGCTATCAGGAGAAGGGAGCAATTAAGGAACAGAGGTCAACTCGGGAGTAAAAGCACAAGGGGACACTGAATGGCCCCTCCCATAGGAAATAAATAGGAGCAAAAGGGGAGTGGTGTTTGCAGGAAACAATTAGTTCATTTGTGTGAAGATTTGCTTATCTGAGAGACTCCTTGCCAAGTATTTCCTTGTTCAGTGTTGCATCAAGAAGCTATTGGCCTGGCAACTATCCAAGGACTGATAAGGTCTGTGTTTGCAACTCACCCTTGAAAGACTGTTTGCCGGGACTTTGCTGGATGTGAATGCTAGGAATTCACATTAGCCAAATAAAAAGGGTTTTTTTGGGACAAGGAGTCTGTTTCATAATTTGGTGAAGCCTAGGTCAGAACAATACCAAAGATTTTAGAAGAGACGAGAAGAATGTTCTGTGAAAGCTGAGTATGCTTGAACACCATAAAATACCATATGTGTGATGGTATGTATGTGCGTGATACAGGACTGAGATAAGAGGGAATCTGGCATTGCAACATTTTGTTCTAATTTTCAAATCCTGTTACTACTAGTTTGCTGAAGTTGACAGAAGGATGCTACATTCTAAGAGAATTGAAGGTAAGTATTTTTCAGGCATCTTAATGGAATCAGGACTATTTACTGATGGGATATAGAAACTAGGATAAGCTTATTTGGATATAAGATTATTAGGGTCAGATTATCTGAAATTGGCAGCAATTGTTGCCCTTCCAGTGACTCAACTTATGAGCTTGGTTTGCCCCTGAAGACTATGCTGTTTAAACATGATTTCCTGCTTGACAAGCATGACAGATATTTCTATAAATATGTTCTTCCTACTTGTGTACAATGCAGGTGTTAAAAGTTTTATAAAGGCGATACCAATGAGCAAGCACAGCAACTGCAGCCTGTCACACAGCAACTGCTCTTTGAGAATTGACCTAATGTTGTCCTGAAAAATAAAAATGTCATTACCATAGTATCCGCTAATTTTTCATAAACATATGTGAAACGTTAGAGATGGAGGAGCTTATGAAGGACAAAAAGACTTATAGCTGAACATCCATCTTGAGATAGTTACATGCATCAATTATGTACCATACTTTCCTGAAACTGCTAAAGTAAAGGATCAGCACTAGTAACCAGATGGATTTAATGGTTTTACAGTAACCACAAAGACAAAGCTTAGTATTGTCTTTCTTAGTAGGATCTTGGAACTCTTCTCTGGATGGAAATATGAAGGAAAGAATTGTGTATCTTTATGTCACACATTTCTGTTTGAGGACACCCAAGAAAGATAACAATTAAAATAGGAAACAAACAATTGAAGTCAACTCAGACTGAAAATATCTGAATAAAAAGGTCCAGATTCCTTTTTGAAATAAGAAACAGAGAAAGTGAGGAGAACTGCCAAGATCATGCACTCTATAGCTCGTTAGTAACATAGGGGAAGCCCTTTCCATGCGGTATGGGACAACTTGCTGTGGCCAACTTGCCATGGTCAACTCACCATGACCAACTTGCCATGGCCAAACTCACTGCAAGAAAACTTAACAATTCTATTTAATGATTTAAAATAAATAAAAATATATTTTAATTTTTGCCATTCACATTTCATTCTATCCTTCCTTTTGCATCATTTCTTTAATGATTCTATTCTACTATTTCTTTGATATTAATGTAACGCTTGTTCTGCAGTGAGTTGTCCTGCGGCGAGTTGGCTGTGTTGCACTGAGTTGGTCATGACAAGCTGGCCGTGGCGAGTTGGCTGTGGCAAATTGTCATAGATCAGGGGTGTCAAACTGGATTTCTTTGAGGGCCAGATCAGCATTGTAGTTCTCCGTGGGCCAGCGGGGGAGCGGGGGAGGACAGGACGGATGCCTCCTGCAGCACCCTGCCAGCCAAAATGGGGTGTGTGGGGGGGCGTGCCATGTTTTCAGCCTGAACGGCCTCCTGAAGCACTTTACCAGCCAAAATGGCCCTCATTTTTACCCTCCATGGCCTCCCCCTGCACCTTGTTTTTGGCCTCCCTGGCCTCCAGCAGCACTCTGCCAGCCAAAAACAGGCCACGTGGAGGCCTACGGAGACCCCCCTGTCACCCATTTTCAGCCTCCCCAGCCTCCAGGAGGCCTCCGTGCGGTCCATTTTTACTTCAGGAGGCCGTGGAGGCCAAAAACGGGCTGCGGGGGGGGGAGGCGTACGCAGCTCGTTTTGACCGGCAGAGGCACCACGGGCCAGTCCTTTGATATTTCCAGGCCAGCCCCGCAGGCTGGATTTAAGCACCCCATGGGCCGAATTCGGCCTGCTGGCCTTGAGTTTGACACCCCTGATTTAGAATAAAACTTTGTCTATGCTAATTAAAAATTAACTTGACATTTAATGACGCTTCTAAGTGATTCCTTAGGACTTATTCAAGGACTTCCCTTGAAAACAAAGAAAGTTTGTTCATAGATGTGTATTTGTAGGTGTGTTTGTGTGTGTACCTTTCAAGGCGGAAATTCAAAACGATCGATTCATATCATGACTAAATTGGTCACTTATCTTCTCTATGAGTTCCATCATATCTCTTTAAGGCCTCTGAAACACAATCAGTTTGGGATTGAAGTCAGATATAGTAGGTTTGAACATGTCTGAATATGTCCTTATTTTAAAAAAAGTTCTAAAACATTTAAACATGTTTAAAAAAATGCTCATGGGAAAGAAAGTCTGACTCCATTGTGCAAACTGTCCTTAGAAAGTTGGAGGATCTTGAATAATGCCTTTTATGTTGAGCTTAATGTCCAGATAGATTAATAATGGAAGAGGTGTCCCTCCAATATTCAGCCATTAAAGTTTTATTTCATTATCTTAAATTGTACATCTGTCAGCCTGGCCATAACATCCTTCTGAGTCATGAACACTTTATGAACATAATTGAAAATCATAACTTTATGCCATTTTTAATAAGAAAGAGTTACTTAAATTATAACAATAAATAAGGTTAATATGGAAAGGTTCTATGATTCTTCATAGTAATTGGGAAACAATCCTGTAAATAAATTAGCATCACATATTTGAAGCAAGCAAATATGTCTAGATATATAGTCTAAAAAATATTGAATATTGAATACTGAACCTTGTACAATATGAAAAGTAAATCCACTGAGTTTAATTGGGATTTAGCCAGTTAAGCATTTTTAAATTTTATAGTAGATACACTGGTATCTATGTGTCACTGACAATCCAGCTGGTTCTTTGTAATATTTGTTGTTGTTGTTGAAGCTTTCAGCTGGAAAATTGGAGACCAACCAGAGAAACACAAATATCATAGTTGCATATTTTGGTCTAATTCTGTATTATGTATAGTCACATGCAAAACATTTTATAATAAATCTAGTTCCCTGTTGCACCACCCTCTTTGTTTACCAGATAAGGAATTTCAAGGTGATGGTTATTACTGTCACTGTTCCAATAAACCAGCGTTTCTCAGCCGTGGGAATTTGAAACTGTCTGATGTTCAACTCCCAGAATTCCCCAACAAGAATGGCTGGCTGGCAAATTCAGGGAGTTGGAGTCCACACAGCTTCAAGTTGCTAAGGTTGAGAAATACTGCAATAGACCAACAGCAAGGTTAAGGACCAGATGGAAAACTCATCTATTCCCAACTTAATATCTAAGTTAAGCTACTGTTATCACCATTCTCACTTTCTGGGATGCTAAGTGTGAAAACGAATGCTGTGCTGCTGTATGGAGAGGAAATATAACGGAGAGAAAGCACCACTGCTGGGAAAGGTTATGATTTTAGCAACTGTTTCTCAATTGCTGAATGTTAACAGATGCTTCACAGAACCATCTGAAATAAATGGGAATTTACAGGTGGTTAGGAAGTCCCCATAGGAATTGTTCATTGGATTGTGCAAACATTGTTTGTTTCTGATCTTTTTATCTGGAATTGTTTACTACGTGTGGGAAAGATTTCTTGTCCTTTTACGGAATTAAGGATTTGAAAGGTGCATTTAGGGCACATTAAAAAGTGTTGGTCTGTGTACATATTTAGAATAAGGCAGCTATGGCAGATGGCTGCTTTAATTTAAATTCCTGCACAAGAAAGTATTCATTTTAACCCAGATGCTCTTAGTAGTATCACAATGACCATTTCTTTGGATTTCCATATAAATGTTCGTTGCTTTTTTCCTCCTTTTTAACCAGGTTGTATCCTTTCACTGCTGTATTTCAAACAGGAGAATAATACAAACAAAGCTCACTTAGAGCTATTAACTTTTTACTTTGTTTTTATAATAAGGTGAGTTCCTGCCAGTTCGGACCGGCTCTATAGAACCGGTAGCGGGAATTTCCCCCCGAACCGGCAGTGATGGCCGGCTGGACACCCCCCCGAACCGGCTCTCTCGGCGGCGGCGTAGGTGCTGCCATCTTGTTTTTTGCTTCTGCACATGCGCAGAAGCTGTTTTTTGCTTCCGTGCATGTGCAGAAGCACTGCACATGCGTGCACGCTCACACGGTGTGCAAGGTGCGCACGCTCATGCAGCACGCAAGGCGCGCATGCTCACGCGGCACGCAAGGTGCGCACGCTCACGCGGCGCATGAGGAAGCGAACCAGCAGCGATGTAAGTCAGAACCCACCCCTGGTTCAGGGTCATGTGTTTATTTGGTTATTATGGGTATCCTCACGAAAGCTGAACCTTGACTTTTTGTGTGAATAGCTGTACACATTTATCAGCTTTTCAGAGATACAAATCAGAAATAATTTGGATTCAGTAGGTTTTATCACTGCATGTTGGAAGAGTGCATTGTAGCCTTAATAGATAAGCAGGCTTCCTTAGTGGGCAGTAAGGAAGAAGAAAGTACTGATTGAATTGCTAATTACATTAGCTCTTCAGTGTCTATTAACTATAAAGTACTTCCACCCATTTCAGCGAGGAACCTGGAAAAAACACAATCTGGTTTATGCCAGTGTGATGGTGTTGTTAAAGTGCAAGACTGTGAAGACTCAATCCACTTGAGCTACAGAAACTCATTAGTTGACTCTGGGCCAGTCACTCTCTCATACTAGTGCTATAAAAATAATGTGAAAGATCTTGAGCTTCTGGAAAGAAGTGAGATAGCAAAGAGATAAATATAAATTTAAGCTTGCAAGGAAAGAGGTTTTTTTGGGGGGAGGGGGGAGCTAACTGGCAACAAGGCCACATAATTTGGTTTGTAGAGATATGTTTTCCATTCATCTGAGGAACAAATATCACTTGGTCTGTAAGTGAAATTAAAAAACTCCAACCACGATTAACATTAGACCAACAATCAAGAAGCAAACATTCCCCCAATCAAGGAACTACCAACTCAGACAAACAAGCTAACAATAAAGAGAAACCCAAACAAGGAAACACCAAAACCACTCTCACCATCACTGACAGGGCAAGCCAGTAGTATGTAAAATGAGAGCAAAGCCCATCTCCCTACTGGCACTGATGATGTTACCTAGTTTGCTAATGAAACATCTGGAAGAAAACAGCCTAGGTCAGAGAGTACCAAGGACCCTACAGTTCAACACTGAATTACGATTATTCTTTTATATGACTCCTGGTTTAATCCATGTAGAATCAAGCAATTTTCTAAAGTGCTTAATTCGTTTTAAACCAAATCTTCAGAAGTGAAATATCATTTGCTCTCAGAGAGAGTGATAACTGATTTAATAGTTAGCTGCACAATTGGATTGCTTCTCTGTACTTCCATGCTTCATTTTTGATATAGATGAACAAATATTACATCACTGAGAGCCAGTGTGGTGCAGTGGTTAAGGAATCAGGCTAGAAATTGAGAAACTGGGACTTCTAGACTTGTTTTAGGCTTAAAGTCAGATGGGTGACTTTGGGCCAGTCATTCTTTGTCATTCTTTGGAAGCAGACAGTAGCAAACCACTTCTGAAAAACTCTGCTAAGAAAACTGCAGCGATTGGTCCAGGTGTTCACCAGGAGTCAACATTGACTTGAAGAACCAATCCCCCATCACCCATCTCACTATGCAAAATGGGTGGCTCCGAAACCATGTTGTTGTTGTTGTTGTTGTTTTAAAGAAGGCTCTCTTTTTCCTTTCATTTACTTTAAACTCTCCCTTTTCCAAAATCAAAACTTTGGCTTTTTTTTTAGTGAGCCAAGTGGTTGCTTAGCTAACCATCCAACAGGCCAAAAGAAGCAGATCAGTTTTGTCTCACACTGAGAGTCTATTACTGGCCAAGTCTTAAAGGGCCGGTGTTCATGGCCTCTCTATGTACCTGAACACATTCTGTCTTCAGCCTTTATCTGTCCACTCAAATTGGCAAAATTGAACCTATTCGTTTTACATTAACCTCCTAGGGATCTGAACTTCTTTTCATCTTAGAAACCATCAATTGGAAAAAAAGAGAATCAGGGATACTCCGTGAACAAGTTACAGGCTTGTTTGGCTTCTTGATTGTCTATCGGTAATAGTCTACTTAAGCCGTATTGGTGTGAGTTCCTGCCTTCCTATTTAGGTTTTTGGTGGTTTGTGAACGTAGGATTTGTGGAGGGGAGAGAGAGAGGGGGGGGGAGGGGGGGAGGGAGAGGGAAGAGAGAGGGAGAGGGGGAGTGGGGGGGGGGGGGAGAGGGGGGGGGAGGGGGGGGGGGGATGGGGTGGGAGGGGGTGGGATGGGATGGGATGGCATAGAGTAGGAGAGAGAGAGAGAGAGAGAGAAAGAGAGAGAGGGAGAGAGAGAGAGAGCGAGAGAGAGAGAGAGAGTGAGAGGGAGAGAGAGAGGAATGGAATGGAATGGAACGGAATGGAATTCAGCAAGGTTTCTCTTCACCACCCTCTTCTAGTCTTCTAGGAGAGAGAGAGAGAGAGAGAGAGAGAGAGAGAGAGAGAGAGAGAGAGAGAGAGAGAGAGAGAGAGAGAGAGAGAGAGAGAGAGAGAGAGAGAGAGAGAGAGAGAGAGAGAGAGAGAGGGGTGTAAAAGAGAAAAGATTAGACATTTTGCAGTAACTGTGTAATGCCTGCTGTTTTCCAAATATTTCCAATTACACGAGTTGCATATAATGGAGTAGATAAGCAGAAGAGGTCAGTATTTGAATACCTCCTTCTGTTTTGGATGATGCATTCAAAAGGAATTAATTTTTTTATTTATGTATAAAATTTATTTGCTGCCCATCTCATATCTCAAGACACCGGAATGGAACAACTTGCTGTGGCCGTTTTGCCATGGCCAACTCACCATGGCCAACTCGCCACGGACAATTCAACAATTCAATCTAATTATTTGAAATAATTAAACAATTATTTTAATTTTTGTCGTGCACATTTCACTTTGTTCCTCCATTTGCATCCTTTTTTTTAATTGATTCTGTTTCACCATTTCTTCAATATTAGTGTAACTCTTGTTCTGTCAATTGTCCTGTGGTGAGTTGGCTGCAGCAAGTTGGCCGTGGCAAGTTAGTTGTGGTGAGTTGTCCTAGACCATGGGTGTCAAACGCGCTGCGTCATATTGCCATCACGTAACGTTTCACAATGTTTTTCTCATTTGCGGAGCTGGGGTGGGTGGGGGCTATGCATGACGCATCCGGCCCACGGGCCGCCAGTTTGACACCCCTGTCCTAGACCCAAAGATACTGGGTGGAATCTTCCCTGAGTTAATCATATCAAGAAGCGAACAGTTGGACAAGAAATTAAACAAATAAGCTAGTCATTTAATCAGACTCAATCAGGTAGTCCTTGCTTTATAACCATATGTTTAGCAATGGTTCAAAGTTACAATGGCACTGAAAAAGTGAGTCCTCACACTACCATTGTAGCATCCCCATGGACACGTGATCAAAATTCAGGTCCTTGACAACTGGCATGCATTTATGATGGTTGCAGCATCCCAGGGTTATGTGATTGCCATTTGCAACCTTCTAGCCAACTTCCAACAAACAAAGACAACAGGGGAAACCAGTTTTGCTTAACAGCCGCATGACTCACTTAACAATTGCAGAGATTTGCTTAAGAATTGTGGCAAAAAATGGTCATAAAATTGGACACGACTCACTTAAGATCAGCCTTGCTTAGCAAAGGAAATTCTGACCCCAATTATGGTAACCCTAACCCTAACCCAATTATGGTAGTAAGTCAAGGACTACCTGGGCAAGAAAAGTTAAACTGAAGGTTTTTTTTTTTTTTTTTAGTAATGAGGGAACCTCAAAAAATTCAATTTGTCCCAACTTTATTGGGAAAGCTATTAAAACCAGAATATTTCAACAGGAGGATGGAGATAAAAAGGATTCTTCATGTGAAAGAATATGTATGTATGTATGTATGTATGTATGTATGTATGTATGTATGTATGTATGTATGTATGTTTAGTTTAGTTTAGTTTAGTTTAGTTTAGTTTAGTTTAGTTTAGTTTAGTTTAGTTTAGTTTAGTTTAGTTTAGTTTAGTTTAGTTTAGTTTAGTTTAGTTTAGTTTAGTTTACTGATTAGCCCATAGGCTAATTAGCCCATATCAAAATACAGAGTTCCAAACACAAATTGTTTATAAAATCCTATAAAACAATTTAAAATGAAATTAGAATAAAATACAATAATTTAATATATAGGTAAGTAAAAGAAGATAAAATTATATTTCCGTATCACCCCTATAATCTACCCCTATGTCCCACATATGCCAACCTCAACTGAACCATTTTACTCAAGTACTGTGCCGTATTAAATATTGTTTTCAAATTCTGGCCACACATAAGATAATGTATATACAGTATGTATGTATGTATGTATGTATGTGTTAGAATCATGTATAAAGTGATTGGGTTTACTAATGTATACTTAAACCATTAATCTATGTTTGTTGATATTGCTTTAAATGTATTGTAAGCTTGTTAACTGCTATATAAGGAGAACAGGCTAGCTTGAGTCAGACTGACTGACTGACTGACTGACTGACTGACTGACTGACTTACTGCCTGACTTCCTGATTAACTAAAGAGAGTTCGTTTCTGCTCATGTTCCTGATAGAACTACAGAACAAACTACAGACGTTCAAGGTTTCTTCTATTATATTTTAGTAGAAGATTTATCTGCTAAAGATTAATAGCTAAGTGCTAAATTCTTATCTTCGTGTTAATATGTTTTGTTTTGGACATTGTTAGTTTAAGCAAGTAAATTATTTTTGAAGACTTTGAAGATCTCTGTTCTATTGACTCTAAGATATCAAACTGCAACCCCACATTCTGCTGCGTATACTCCTTTCCTTAACAGTATGTACTGTATGTATGATGTTTCATATTTCTTAATTGCTCATCTTCCTCAGAGAGAGGCTCTGGTCTGGTGTTTACATGGAGTTATTTTTCTCAGCCTAGAAAATAGGTAATATTGTTTGTTTAGTTTTGTTTATTGTTATAGCCTTCTTTCACATATAGGAAGAATGTAAGCTGTTCACAGTTGATTGACAATTGGAGCGGTTGTATATGCCTACTAAAATAATTGAATGAATAAATAACTCCTTTGAGCATTTAAAAAAAATGTGGCTTAGATAATTATTTTTAAATCATGCATAATATCGCTATTAGCAGTTGACAATCACTCAGTCATATAAGCGACTTTTACTTAAGACGACTTATGATACTTATGACTTTCATTATATACTTATTATGAAAATAACACTTCTACATGCCATAGACTCAGTGTGGCACTCAGTTAAGGTAATTTTTAAAAAGGAGTTTAAAAATAGATGCATCTGCTGATTTTAGGTCTGCTCCCATCTGTTCATGTATCAGTCCATTCCAACCTATTTTGCATGCTCCGTATACAACATCATTAATAATATTTAAATTTGTATTTTAATTTACTTCATCCCATGAAATGCATATGCAAATAATTTCATCTAAAAGCATACATTTATTTATATGTAATCTACATATTCTTAAGTGCCTTCATGGGTATTTTAAGCAAAAAATAAACAAATCTGTCTAAAATTCAGAGAAATCTAGTTTTATTCTGATCAGCATCTTAGCCAAGGAGTGTAAATATTTGGTGTATGCTACCCAGAGTTGTTCCTGGTGAGATGGGTGGTCATATAAGTTAGATAAACAAACAAGTAATGTTAGCTTAGTCACAAAACTGAATTCCTCAAGCATCTTTAAAAGGACTGATTTCTGTGTAGGAAATAATACTGTTTGACTGTCCCTTTTAATTATTCTATAGAGGGTGATGATTTCTTAAAAAGAAGAGGAGGAGGAGGACTGTGTGGTCTTTGGTGCACTCTGAACTTAGTGGTTTTCTTGCAGACGTTTCATTACCTGAGTAGGTAACAGCATCAGTGCTAGAAGGGAGTGGGGTTTGCTCTCTGTTTATATACAAGTGACTTTCCCTGTCAGTGTTGGTGGGAATGTTCTTGATATTTCTTTGATTAGGCTATTGTTTACAATTTGATTGTTTGTCTGAGTTGGTGGTTCCGTGATTGGGGCATTGTTTCAGAGGTGGGATTCAGCAGGTTCTGACCAGTTCTGGAGAACCGGTAGCGGAAATTTTGAGTAGTTTAGAGAACAGGTAAATACCACTTCTGACTGGCCCCACCCCCATCTATTCTCTGCCTCCTGAGTCCCAGCTGATCGGGAGGAAATGGGGATTTTGCAGTAACCTTCCCCTGGAGTGGGGAGGGAATGGAGATTTTACAGTATCCTTCCCCTGCCACGCCCACCAAGCCACGCCCACCAAGCCATGCCACGCCCACCAAGCTATGCCCACAGAACCGGTAGTAAAAAAGTTTGAATCCCACCACTGCATTGTTTGCTTCTTGAGTGTTGGTCTAATGATAATTTTGGTTGGAACTTTCTGATATTAAACCTGATGTTAATTTTCCTTATCTGGGTGGTGATTGCTGGCGAGGAGGTGTTTTGTTTTGTTTTGTTTTCCTTTTTAGCTTTTCAATTGTCTTTTTTGAATAGTATGTTTATGTCTATGTGTCAGTTGATGGCTAATTTGTCTGAGTGCCAGGCTTCAAGGAATTCTCTAGTAATTTTGGATTTAGGATGTTTAGGATCTGGGATGTTCACAGTTTCCCAGTTGTAACTATGATTGAATCTGTTTATGTGTTGTGCAATTAAAGACTTATACTGTGTTTTCTGACTGATAGTTGGTGTTCATGGCTACATGCTGTTAGTCTTCTGCCTGTCTGTTCTACATAGTGGTTGTTACGGTCATTACACTATATGTTGTAGATGACTCCTGTTTTTTTTTTCCTGGGACTACTGGGTCTTTTGGTTTACTTAAGATGTTTTGGAGAACTTTAGTTGGTTTGTCTGCTATAGTGATGCCATGTGGTTGTAATAATCTGTTGATTGTTTCTGAAATGTTTTTGATGTATGGCAGTATTATCCTTTTCATAGCTTGTGTGTGTTAGTTGTGTTGTAGTGGGTTAAGTGATCAGGTACCTTTTGATAAAGTTTCATGGGTATCCAGTTTGTTGGAAGATGTATAGATGATCTGTTTCCTTCCATGACTGTTAGTCTTTCACATATGCCAATACATTAACAATATATGTTAAGCAAAATTATCCCTCGTGGTGTGCTTATCTCTTCTTTCAATTTGCTTTAAAAAGTAAATTATGTTATCTAAGATGAGTTCATTGCAAAGTTTATAAACCTTCTGAAGAGTAGTTGGTGTTTTCATCAGGTAGAATCCTGTGCTCTATCTCCTAAAATTTATTTCTTAGCCATCTAGGGTTATTTTATGTAATGTAGGTGGCCATATTTTTTTCACATCAATCAATCAATCAATCAATCAATCAATCAATCAATCTGTCAAAGTATCAGTTGATTTATTACAAGGCAGCATATGTGAATTAATTCTGGTTGAATATAAGGCTGAATGTTGTTGTCTTGAGGATAACGTTAAGGATTAATTGTACAACTCCTACCTAATTAATAGAGCCAGTTTGCTGTAATGGTTATGGCACTAGGCTGGAAGTAGTATGGGAGAATGTGAATTCTTTCCCCACCTTAGGTACGAAGTTAGTCACTCTCTCTCAGCCCTAGGAAGCAGGCAGAGGCAAACCACTTCTAAAACCATTGCCAACAAAACTTTGGGGACTTGTCCAGGTGGTCTCGACAACATTGATTCAAAGATGTGTACACACACACACACACACACACTCACACACATATTTAATTAAGGCAGTAATTCATATCCCTCAAGATTGGCCCAAGACATTAATTATGTAGTTTCCATACAGTGAAACTTATATTGTGTGTTATATTTCTTTTGAAAACACTTGCTTTTGTTTTTGTTTTTTTGTTTTACTTTAATCCTGAATATTCTTGTCCTTTTTTTTTTTGTTCTGATCATATTTTCCCAGGGCATATTTTAAAGAGTTCTTCTTTGCAGGAGAATTAGCATTTTACAACAGAATTCACACCCCAGCTATTCAATGTTTTAGGAGCTAGACTGGGGAGTGATTTGTAAAGTTGGCGATCTTCACAAACTAGAGTGAAAAGCAGATATTTTGAAACTATGATTATACTATGACCTCAAAAAGTTTTTTTCATCCTCTTGAAAAAATAAAGTTACTTTGAAGAGGCATTGAGCTGGTCTCCTTAGCTTCCGGATTTACACTCAGCATCATTACTACCAGAATTAGACAAGGCTGTAGTCTGTCACAACTCCTCACCACTCCTCTTCCTCATCGTCCTCAACATCATGCACTGAGAAAGGAATTCATTATTCTGACCAACACTGTCTTGACTTTTTGCAGATGATATTGCCTTACTTGAGGAAGACGAGATGCAACTATAACAAGTGACAAGTGCCTTAGATGAAGAAGCAACCAAATTGGCCTCAGGATAATTCCCAAGAAATTGAAGATCATGTATATGAGCTCCACTGCACAGATACAAGGAATCACACTCAGATCACAGCAACTAGAGGAAGTAGAAAAGTTTACCTATTTAGGTAATGGAGATGCAGAGACACATGTCAAATGCCACATTGAAAAAGCAACAACTGTTTTCCAGAGGATGAATAAAATCTGGTCCTCATCATCTATATCACTGAAACTTAAATTCTGTTTGCTTGCCCCTGTAGTGATCCCAACAGATATTTATGCCAGTGAGACCTGGAAGTCGTCAGTCAACATTAACAAGAGACTTGATGTCTTCCAACAAAGATGTCTTCATCAAATCCTAAAGATTCACTATTTTGACCATATTACTAATGAAGAAGTTCTCCAAAAGAGTTTCTCCTGCAAATTACATAACATAGTCGCACACAGAAGACTCCAACTTACAGATCATATTCTCTGTATGGAGAATAATCAAATTCCTAAGATGGCAATGAGATGGACCCCTCCCAGATGCCAAACGACCAAGAGGACGCCCTCAAAATACATGGTGAAGAATAAGTCATCTATAAACAAAGACCTTAAACATCACATGGGAAGACGCTGAATATTCGCCCCAAACTGAAAATACTGGAAAACCCTTGTGGCCCGATATGCTACAGAGCATGGGAGGATCTAATGCTAGTGCTAAAATCATGACTTTGCAATAAATGGAGATAAGAATATATAGTAACATAGAAGAAGAGGGCTTTTAAACATGGTGCTTATAGGATTTAACATTACAGAACCTTTACCCCCTTTGCAACTCATAACATGGTAGTCATATTCAGTAAGAACACAAGAAGAACACTTACTGATCAAACCATCTAGTTTATCATCCTGATTCTTATAGCAGTCAATTTCTAGGGAATCCAGACCTAATCCAACCTCTTTATTTGTAATGACATGTATAGGAAGGGGTACCAGTGACTAAGATGTGATGTTTGTTTGGATCAGCCTTTTTTCTTATTAATTGATGGGATATATGCCTGTAACCATCTGGCAGGAGAACATATATGGCTGATATCTTGCAAAGCTGTCATACAGCAAAATATCTAAATGTAACACCACAACAATAAAAGAATAATAACATCAACTGGATAATTATGACCAATTAAACCCATAAATATATTGGCTACTCATAAAGGTCTAAATGCATGTATATTGTCAGGTCAGTTTTTGTCTCCTGGTTCTTGCAGTTTTCTTGGCAAGATTTCAGAAATGATGTGCCATTGCTTTCTTCCTAAGACTGAGAGAGAGTGAGCAGCCCTAGGTCATCCAGTTGGCTTTGTGTTTAAGGCAGGACTAGAACTCATATTATCCTGGTTTCTAATCTGATGCCTTAACCATTACACCAAACTAGCTCTTAAAGGTCTAAACAAATTAGAGTAATTACATATTTTGAGTTGGGCTGCAAAAAAATAAGATGACCACCAGACTAGATTCTGGACGAAGTTCAACCTTGGAAGTTCACTGCATGATTTCATGTCAGGGTATGTAGATTTAATAGCTGTAAGCTGATGAGAAGTTGTAAGCGAAGGCAACCGGAAGCTGATGCAATGTGAATGAGGCAGCAGGGTTACTGCCACTTTAAGAAGCTTGGTATGAAGCTGCCTATATAAGGGAAGCCATTAGAGGGCGTTCTCCTTTCTCCTCATGTTCCCTCTCATCCGTGCAGTCTCATTGCTCTTCTCTCGTGTATCAGTAGCTGTATAAAGGTATTTAACCACGTATAAGTTTGTATATATTTAGCTGTACATAAACCACTATTAAGTATCTAAAGGTTCTGTGTGCTGTGTGCTGTGTGTTTTGCTCCTGGGTTTATCTCATAATACTAATCACTCTGCCTAAACTCTGACATTTCAGATCAATCCCAACCTGATTCACAAAGTTATTGTGGGAAAAAACCTAGGTCTTGTGCTATATTCTTAGATATAATGTGCTAGATATAAGCACATTATATCTAAGCATTAAAGAGGTGAAAGAACTGTATAAATAGGAAGCAATATTAATAATGCCCCATTCCTTACACTAGAAACAATGCACCATCCTTATATCCCAAATAATCTAATATACAGTAACATTTCTCAAGGGCGTTGGGAAACTGAAATTGTAACCCTGTCTTACAATGCTCCAGGGCAGTATTATTTAAGGTTGTTGTGTGACATTTTAAATGATGGCTGGTCTCCAGCAAAGAACCCCAGGCTGCCAGAAGTTATAAGATGCTAAAGCTAGGTTTACTTAGGACATAAATGCTCTACAATATTTCATTTTTTTTTCTTGAAGAATGGTAGCAATGAGAAAAATTGTTGCATAACAAACGTAAATGAAAAAAACCTAACCATTTATCCAGCAGAAACATTTAGTTACCTCTGTATGATAAAATGAGAATTGGTATCTGTGCCTACTTGACTATTATTAATGTAGCAATCTGACTTCTTTGAAAATATTGAATATCTGTTGTGCAGTATTATAGGTTGTTTCAGAAGATATATTTACTCTACTTCTCTCAAGCACATTAAATTCATCTTAAACATAGCCTGAGTGAGAAATGCCTTTCAAAAGAAACCTCTTTGCTTCATTTGCCTTTGAGAAAAGTCTTATTTTTATACACACAGAAACACACACACACACACACACACACACACAATGAGCCATTGTCATGGCGCATTTAAAATCCAGCTATCATGCAGTCTTCAGGAGGAGTGGTATGGTGGCCTAGAGGTGAAGACTCTCACTTCCTACTCGGAAGGTTGAGAGTTCAATCCTAGGCAGTGACAGATGTTTCTTTATCAGGGCACAAAGAGAAAATATCTGCTGCGAACTCCACATAGGCATCAGGAAGGACATCCGGCCAGTAAATGCTAAGCTCCATTCAGTCACCCCGACTTCACCCTGATAAAAGGGATTACAGGGTTGTAACAAGAAAAAAAAATACAGTCTTCAGGAGAGTTGGCTTTACTTCCAAATTACAGACAACAAAGGAAAAATAAATAGCAACGTGAAATCTGGTTTGAACATGTTTTTCACATACTGGAAACTAGAAGCAATTAAGAGAGAGCTGAAATATGGTTAAATGGAAACAGTTGTTAATGAAAAGCTGTACAAATGGGTGGAAATGAGGTAAGGTATGTACAGAAAACAACCTTTCCAGAATCCAGTATATATCTTATATTTATTAACTCAATTGGAGCATATTAGAAATGTAAACAAACAACTTTTAAGAGAGGGAATTGGGTAGCACCCAAATAATCCATGATAGGATTATATTATGTCTCCATGGGCATGCATGACGCCCCTTGAGTTATTAGACTCAGAAATTACTATGAGTTTCACTATGCACCCAATAGAGGCTTGGATTTCTCCAGTCAACTTTGCCTTAAAAAGCGAAACCAAAAATCCCTAAGGTGAAGAAAATTGAAGCTTATTTTTTTCTTGATCATATTTTCCACAGCTGATGTTAACAGTCATAGAAGGATAGAAAATTATCAATGTAGTTCGGTGATTTTTTTTTAACCAAGTAACATTTCAACAAAATCTGTAGACATAAAAATAAGGTTTACATGTTCTCTGAATTTTTCCCCACAACTTTCCAAACAACAACAACAACAACAACAACAACAACAACAACAACAACAACAACAACAACAACAACAACAACTACAACGGGGTCTCTTTTTTGACATTGGAGCATTGCTACTGACATTATCCAATGGCAAGAATTTCTTCAAGATAGCTATGATGGCACTTGTAAAAATGTTGGGCTTCAAGCATAGGGTCCTAGTTGCCATGATATCTTCCCTTCTGTTGGACTTTACAGAATTGTTGAAGAGTCCTGTCCGAAAGAAAAGAATGCTTTTTAATGCAAACAGCACTTAAATGCCTTCAAAGTTGGTCTTCAAAAGACCAATGCTTGGTCTTTTCCCAGCATGGGTTCTTATGCATTTTCCATTCTTAAAACTATAAGAATTATAGTTTTTAGCCCTCTGAGGTAGACCATGATTAAGGGGTCTGAAGGCCAAACCATAAGATGAATGATTGAGGAAATTAGGTATGTCTAGTTTAACAAAGAAAAGAACTAGGGGTGACATGATAGCAATCTTCCAATATTTTAAACAGTTTAACAGAGTTGGAAGGGACCTTGTAGGGAAGAGAACTTGTTCTGAGATATACAGTAGATTTAAAGGGAGGAAATGCTTGGGGTTCATGTGGGCAAAGCATCTTAAAGAAGCCACATGTTTTCGTAGGACAGTGATGGCTCACCTTTTTGTCGTTGTGTGCCGAAAGCGCATGTGCGCTACAGCGTGCACGAGTGCCAGCACCCATATTACAATGCGCCCTCCTGTGCATGCATGCACAACCCCCCCACGCTCCCCCCATGCATGCTCACTGAAGCCTCCGCACTTCCGGTAGGCCCGTTGGGCCGTTTTTCGCCCTCCCCAGGCTTCAGGAAGCTCGCCCCCCCATGCTACCCCCTGCCCTGTGCATGCATGCGCAACCCCCACCCACCCCAGTGCCCCCCTGCATGTGTGCACGTCTCCCGCATGCGCCCCCGCGCATCCTGAAAATCAGCTGGCCGGCGGGAGGCGCACGCGCATGCGCGGTGGAACTGAGCTGGGTGACGGCTCGCGTGCCTGCAGAGAGAGCTCTGCATGCCAGCTGTGGCACGCGTGCCATAGGTTCGCCATCACGGTCGTAGGATGTTGCAGCTGTTGTTGATTTAAGATGGTGCAAACAAGTTATTGAGTAGAAAGGTATTCTACTCAAAGCAGTTCCTCCTCTTTTAATTTGAACTACTGCATGGCCTCATTGAATTATAGGAATCCAGGAAGGCTACAGATCATTGGAGAAATGACATTAGAAGAAAAGGACATTCATTTTCCAGTTGTAATTCTAGTTATCTGTGATAAGGAAAAGCAAGGAGACCTTGCTTCCCTTATGAAGACTGTTAGTAAAGGTTGAATCTTGAAGTTTCTAAGCCTGGAAATCTTGGAGGTAAACTCCTCTGTGTTGCTATAAGTGGCTGCTCTGATTTGTGTGAGTACACAAGTTTCTGCTATAGGCCTATTTCTGGATCTAAGTTAAGGGATTCCGATAATTACTCCTACTACTGCTTACCTGTACACCAACATGAAATGACTGGACAGTTCCGTTTGATCTGATGTAGTAATTTCCTGCCAAACATACTAAAAAGCTATGTGATTCTAAAGAACAGTAATCCTATACTCTTGAGTCAAACAGATCCCAACACTAAATAGGAAGAAAGTACATCTGTATAAAGACGCTAAAATGATCAGCTGGAGAGCTGACAGCCCAAGTTTAAGACTTGAGATCCATGCAAAGGGATCAGCTCCCATTCCTTGCCCCAGCTCCTGCCACCTAGCAGTTCGATAGCATGCAAATGCAAGTAGATTAATAGGTACCACTTCAGTGGGACGATAACAGTGTTCCATGCACCTTTGACATATAGCCATGCTGGCCACGTGATCACGGAAATTGTCTTTGGTCAACTCTCTGGCTCCCTTGAACAAGAAACGGAGCTGAGCATTGTGCCCTAAAGCCGGACACAACTGACAGGGAAATCTTTCCTTTTTAATATCTATTTAATATCTAACATATGTATTATACTTTATTTTGCTCTCAGAATATCATTTTTTATCCTTGATACAATTATTAGGATGGCTTGCAGTGATCTGAACCCTTGTCCCTTGCTCCTAATCAAGATTTGCTTATTTTCATCACTTTAACCCTAAGAAGGCTCTTTCCTTGAACCAGGAAGAATATATCATGTACAATTCTCATCCTCTGAAAAAAACTTCCAGCTTTGTTCTATTCATATTCAAAATCAGTTGCTGGAAATATCCATCTAATAAGGCTTTAAATTCATTTTTTTAAAAATAATTGGGAGCAAAACATTTTTCTCCTTTCAATATGCTGCTAGAACTGTAGGTCAGCCATATTTATACTTTCTCTGATATTACATTTAGAGCCAGGCGGAAAAATTCTCAAGCATTTTTTCCCTTACATTTCCCACTTATTTTGATAAATGACCATTTGCTTTTGAAATGTGTCTCAAAGGAGAAAAATGTTGCAGGGAAATTATCACGGGTAGAGTGTGGTGCTCCTATACTTATAATCTTTTTTCCTGTGATCTACAGCTTTCTTGTTTTCCCACATTTCAATTAAATCCCAAGGAAGGACATAATAGATGATGAGGATGAGGATGAGGAGGAGGAGGAGGAGGAAACTGTAGTCCAGTAGGAAAGATTAGATTAAGGAAATATAATTTAAAACTTTAAAGATCAAAACTAGCATATGAAAATCAATAGGAATGTAGTATAACTGTAAAACAATAGCATCATATTACATTATACTGCATTATATTATATTATTATAACATTGAAATAACATGCCATAAAGAGCCAGCTGTGCAAAACTCCAGGCAACTAGGGTTGCACCAGTTAAAACATTTTGTTTATTTCAAAAGGATCTCTTGTAGAACCCTTTTCACTTATCTAATCTGAATATGAACAAGTAACCAAGGCAAGATCCACCATCAACGGTTAGTGTATTAGTGCTTATAAAAGGCGCCCATGGCCACCATTGCTTATAATTGCACTGAGCATTTCCAAGTTGTGAAGCTGGTAATGTGTTTCTAAATCTAATACTGGCTGAACATCTCCATTATAGATTGATTATATTCCCTGTTAGATGAATAAATGATATTCATTTTAAGATAGTCATAGTACCATATTTTCATACCTGCCGCACCCACCTCTATTGAGAAGAACAATAGTATCAAAAGATATGGATAACAAGGAAAAGTTATTCCCTGCCAACTTTTTATGCAAGTGTCTATGGAGATTCTCAGTCATCCATGTTGTCCCAAAGGTGCTTTTTCAAGAGGCAACTGGACTTTCTGGTTTTTCTTTGAGGAAGTTTCGCTTCTCATCCAAGAAGTTTCTTCAGTTCTTTTTATGTAAGTGAAAAACTTACATAAATTTTATTACAATAAATCCAAAGACTCAGCATTATCAAAAACTATTTCAGTTTAAGAAGCTATCAGCTTCTCCAAGTTTGACCCCAAATAATAATAAACAGAGTCATGGTCCAAACTTCAGGATTTAAAACTGGTTTTGTTGGGTTTTTTTCAAGCAAAAAATAATCATTGCTTAACTCAATGAAACATTAATTAGGACTGGTGTTGAAGACTAAGTCTGGTTATGACACCTGTTAAGAAGTGCAGGAAATAGGAAGTGAAGAATTTGTTAGTAGATCTCAATCTTCCAAGCAACTCTGAAACCACTGGTCCATATCCAGAGGTGGGTTCCTCCTGGTTCACACCGGTTTGCCCGAACTGGTAGTGACCTGCTGGTGATGTCACGGTGACGTCACGGAACCGGTTCTGTCGGTGCTGGTGCGTGGGCGCTGCCATCTTTTTTTTTTGAATTTTTTTTGGATATTTTTTTTTAAATTTTTTTCGGGTTTTTTTTCCTTCTGTGCATGCGCAGAAGCCGAGTTTCTGGCACTGCGCATGCATCGCCATCTTGTTTTTGGCTTTTTTTGGCTTTTTTTTCAGATTTTTCGGCACTGCGCATGCAAAGCGCAGTGCCGAAAGGTGCACCCACGCGGCGTGGGAGGAAGCGAACCGGCAGTGAGGTAACTTAGAACCCACCCCTGTCCATATCTATAGACTGCACAAGTAGAAACGGATCCAAAATAGCTTGATAAGACATATTTCTACATCTGTCTTTGACTGTGCCAAAGGGTGGTGTGGAAATGTGAGCAGTTTTATTTGAAAAGTGCAATGTAGACTGGTCATAGCTGGCCTTTGGATTTCTTTTAACTGATCCCCAAACTTATCTTCAAAAATGTCCGATGGTCACGCTCTGCAGGGAAGAGAAATAATTACCCCAGTATAACCTAGTTCCTGAAAATTGTAGAAAATTTAATAACAGCTAGTCCAACCTATTGGACCATTCTTGCTTAACTTTTACCCGCTGTGATCTTCAAGTAAATATTAGGACCTATTAACAGAAAACCCCCAGTGAGCACCTTGTTCCATTTTTAGTGAGAGATGTGAAGAATTTCTGATTCAACTCTAATCCAATTAAACAGCATTGTTCCTATTAGATGTTCAGCTAACAGTAGCAACATAAGCACATTGATCAAATATAATAAAAGATACAGTTCGGTGCCTCTGCCAATGAAGGAACATTGTAAGTTACTGTCTTCTTGCATGATGTGTTGTGGTAGTCAATTTTTTTTCTTGTGTAAGTTCCTGCCCCATTATCACATTTTGTCACTATAAATGGAAATATGAAAACTTTTAGAAATTAAGGATAGCATTCACTTGATGGTCTGCTTCATATCTCTAAGGTAACACCAGAATCCTTTGTTAGAAACAGTTTAAATGACACAGAATAACCAATCAATATTGCAGTTCCATCTATGGTCCCCTCAACTTCAATGGCTCAATAATGGCTGCAATTTTTCTTAAAGATTTGAGGCAGGGGTGGGTTATGACTTACCTCACTGCCGGTTTGCTTCCTCCCACACTGCATGGCGCGCTGTGTGGGTGCGCCACATGGGTGCACTGCGTGTTGCATGCGCAGTGCTGAAAATCCAGCTTCTGCGCATGCACAGAAGCAAAATACAAGATGGCGCCGCCTACGGCGCTGCCAAGATGGCACCGCCTACGGCGTGTCCAGCCGGCCATTACTGCCGGTTCGGCGAGCAGGGGGAAATTCCTGCTAATGGTTCTAAAGAACCGGTAGGAACCCACCTCTGATTTGAGGAATATGCAGCTTTGCAAAAGAATGAGACAAATTCAAGATGAATCCAGAGAACTTTTTTTTCAAGAAGATTTGCAGAATTCTTGAACAATGTCACATAGGTTTAATTTATTTCAAAGTTATGGAAAGAAAAAAAGAACCTCAGCCCTACTTTTCTGTGCTAAAATATTTTAACACTGGAATTTATCTTCTAGGTGGAAATCACCTAAGTATAATAATGGTTCTGCTGGTATCATTCAAGATAAACACAAGGTATAGCTTTTGTCTCTCAGTGGACAATTTTTTCTTTCTTCCTTTTATAATGGCTAAAATTACCCTAAGAATCACACAAAGTTGAGTCTATAATGAATACAATCACAGTTCCAGTAGAAAAAATTACTGGTAATGTTGCAAACCCTGAAAATAATGTGTATGTATGTATGTAATAATTTCCTATTACATGAACTCAACCCTTCCCAGGAGTATGTTGTAACAGGTTTCACATACATTTTAGAAAGCATGAGGGAACTGGCTGAGCCCTGTGGTATCCCACATTGAATAATCATGGGATTTATAGTTCTTCTACAGAAATACTGATTGGAAATGTGCTCATCTCCATCATAAAAATATTTCTCCAATCTTTAACTGTTGTTGGTAATCCAGAAGGATAGCATCAGAGGTGGGTTCCTCCTGGTTCGGACCAGTTCGCCCGAACCAGTAGCAACCCGCTGGTGACGTCATGGAGCCGGTTCGGTCGGTGCCAGTCCGTGGACATCGCCATATTTTTTTTTGGAATTTTTTTTTCTTCTGTGCATGTGCAGAAGCCGGGTTTCCAGCACTGCGCACGTGTCGCCATCTTGTTTTTGGGGGTTTTTTTTTGGGGGGGGGTGTAATTTTTTGGGATTTTTCGGCACTGTGCATGCGCACACTTGGTGCTGAAAAGGTTAACCATCACTGGTCTATGGTATTGAATGTCACCTAGAGGTTGGGATACACTTTCCAACCAGGTCCTAATAAGATGATTCACAAAGTGCCATTTCAGCCCCTTGGTCCAAGCTTGTTTTTTTGTTTTGTTTTTTACCAAAGGGATCTGATAATTTGCTTCATCTAGGAATCCTTTGTCTCTCTTCCCCTCCCTCGCTCAAATCTGCTTTGCTGCCAGGCAGGAAGGGGGAAAGAGTTCTTGGGAAGGATGAGTGAAGCGTACTAGAAATGTGTTGCAAAGAATCTATACTCCCAGCAGGTTTCTCATGGTGTTGGAGAAGACTGTTGAGAATACTATGGAGAACCAAGAAAACAAGCAAATGTATCATAGAACAAATCAATTCAGAATTCTCATTTGAGATACAAATCACAAAGCTCAGATTATCATGATTTGCACACATTGTATGAAGTCCCATCTTCCTTGAGAAGTTCATAATGTCCAGCAGCAAGATGGACAGACTGTATACTATGGTGATGGACGGACTGTTAGAAAACTTGAAGGGCCAGGTTTGGGACAAATCATCCTGAAAAAGACCTAACTATGTGTTGGATAAGAGCTGACTGACTTAATGACATTTCCTCCTCCCATCTTCTAATTGATTCTCCACATCTTGTTTACTATTTTTCCTGGAAAAGACAAGATTGGAGAAATTTATTTAATATGGCTGGATCAACAGTCTCTTTAAAACATGTTCTCTTCAACAGCATCACCTCTTTCAAATCTGCTGGCATCCCTTCCTTCTAATTCCAGACTAGCTGCACTATATTCTCTTGAATCCAGATGCACATGACCTCCCTCCTCTGTCTGCGCAAAGGACTAGTGTTAAACATTAGTCTGTATCAAGCTAAGTTACTTCTGAGTAGCATATTGTTGTTCACCTATACACAGAATCTTGCCAGAGTAAAACAACTATCTGCATAACTATAGATAAACTCTGAGAACTGCTAAGGAGAAACTGTTTTAATCCTCTTCCTGCCTATCACACTTTCCAAGCTTCGCTGCCTTTTTGCCCTCTGGGAAGCAGCCCCTTCCTCCAGACTACTTTCCACCACAGTCCAATCCACCAGAGGTGGCGCTAATACTACATAGATTCTTTCTACTTCATGTGGTTTTTCAAGCTCAAATGAATGCAAGATTATTTTACAAAATATAATTTTTGTCATTTACCTGACTCTGCCCAATTGCCTAGATGTTCTGTGAACATGTGAATTATATCAAGTAATCTTGCAAGTTGGCAAATCCATTCTTCAATGAGAGCTTAGTGTTATATGGCTGTTATGAGTCATCTCTGGCACTTTGAGGATGCCACTCATAAGAACAAATATCTTCTGGCTACTAGGTATGCTGGACAATGCTTCAGAATGATGTGAAATAAAGCAATGTGGCCACTCTACATTGTCCTTCAGAAGGAGAGGGGCTAGGCTGATTTCCAAGTAGAACAGTCCTTAAGTCGCTCAGTTCCTCCCCCCCCCAACCCCCCCGCGTAAGTGCCCATGTACATTTCTATAGAAGTCAATCCATGACAAGCTTATTTTTATGTACAGTTGCATACAAAAAACCAAATTGTGTGTTTCCCTGAACCCTAAGTGAACAAAAGCTGATTTAACTCTCTATGGTACAAACCATAAGTGACATCTTTTTGGAAATCTAAACTCATTCTTAATATTCATGTGCGGTGGTTATCACCCCAAATTTAATGTTCACTGGCTTTAGCCTTTCGCTGAATTATGGATTAAATCACAAATTTGAAGTAAATCAGGGAAAAGAGAAAATGCCCAAAAAGGTTTGGATAAAGGTAGCAACATTTTTGCAGATATGGTTTTGAGACTACTCAGTTTTCAAAAATAGCTATGGTGATATTAATGGGAACAGGAAATGATATTGCTTTTCTATCTTCCCACAGCCTGCTTATCATCAAAAGGCAAGTCTTAGCCAGTTTATCTTTTTTCAGTTTTATATCCTGTTCTGAAAGGTACAAAGCAGCCAGTGACAGGAATATCACGCATGTACCCCCACATGTTGCTTTAGATGAGTTAAAACTTATGCTCGTTGCCGAGACATTTCTCCAACAGATAGAACCACAGCAACTTTATTTTTGGCTCTGAGTAAGCAAACTATAACATCACATAGGGTTTATTTTTTTAAAGAAATGAATCTCCAAGGAGTCAAGAGCGTGGTGTATTTATATAATTAGAATGTCTCGTCCCTGTCACACCTAACAAAATTAGACATTTTTAAAAAAATTCTCAGAGATATATCAGGTAGATTATTAACGGTACCTCATGAAACCTTGGTTCCAGTCCAATGTAGATCTCTTCTGGGCTAAATCTTACTTACATTAATGGGTCTTGCTCCTAAGTAACCAGGCTTGGCATCAGCCTGCCAATTCAATCTCAGAAATTATAACTTTTTTAGAAGGGGAATGCATACTATGCATACCTTGCGGCCTTGACAGAGAGAAGTAGAATATTGTTTCAATTCAGTCTGAAGGAACTCTATGATCCCAGCCACGGAGAAGGAAAATGTTCCTTCAAAATCTACATCCTTACTGGATCCTATCAGGAAACGGCTGTCCTTGTAGATATCTTAATTTTTATATTTCAGTACCAATGAAGTTCAGAAACAGACATGTATCCAAGTTCAAAGCAGACATAATGTTACATGTGCTTCCAGGTTCAGCTTATATTCAGCCACACACCTACAGCCCTGGAAAATAGTCACACCCTAATCACTTTCAACTGAACACTGAGGCACAACTGGTTCTTTAGAATACACAAAGACTCGCCGAATGTAACATAACAGCAAAACTGTAGTGGTTGCAATATATATTTGTGTTCTCTCTCTCTCTCTCTCTCTCTCTCTCTCTCTCTCTCTCTCTCTCTCTCTCTCTCTCTCTCTCACACACACACACACACACACACACACACACACACACTCATGCACACATACCCACAACTCTGGCATTAGTCAGAGGAACAGAAGCTGCCAAGTCTGGATCCAAACACAACTCAAAAAGTGGGGTGGGCTGCAGGACCCCTTTTATTCCCTAAAGTCCTTGCTTGCTTTGTTTTGTTGATTGACAAGCCTGCTAGCAACTCTTGCCTTATTGATTTACAATTCTGATAATTGTTAATCAGATTGGGGAGAGGGTTTCCATGTGCTCAGGCCCATCTTGCTTTGTCTGGTTCAGGTGGTTCATTTTCCCCTCCCTTTATACTACCTTAACAACTTAGTTTCTTCTTATTTACCTCCCCTGAGGTAAATCTTTTACAAAAAAAATCCTGGCTTTTGTCCACTCTGCTTATGTTCCTGCTTCATCTTTAGATATAGCAGCTTCAGCCTAATCTCACAGTTGGACCTAAACCCCAACATCTAAAGAGCACATCTGCAACTACAAAGCAAAATAAAAAGGGATTTCTCTGAAGTAAAATGAATGATGCTTTCCTTTGTTCTCTCTCACACACATACTTAACCATATTATATGGAAGAGGAGGCATCAGGGGTGGGTTCCTCCCGGTTCGGACCGGTTCTCCCAAACTGGTAGCGGCCCACTGGTGATGTCACGATGACATCACCGAACCGGATCGGTCGGTGCCGGTCTGTGGGGGCAGCCATCTTTTTTTAAATTTTTTTAAAAAAATTTTTTTTAAAAAATTTAAATTATTTTTTCCTTCTGAGCATGCGCAGAAGCCGACTTCTGGCACTGTGCATGCAGTCGGCATCTTTTTTTGGGCTTTTTTTAAAAAAATTGATTTTTTGTTACTGCGCATCTGCGCGCGCACCCACGAGGCGCACCCACGCGGTGCGGGAGGGAGCGAACCGGCAGCGAGGTAAGTTGGAACCCACCCCTGGGAGGCATGCAGGTGTTTGTATAAATAAGAGATAAAATACACACATACACCTCTTCACAAAATGCAGGCGAAAAATACAACACTCTAAAAAACACAGTTTGGTCAAAGAACAGAGGGTTCTATTCACACATAGATTGTTGCAAACCAGGAATTATTAGTGACAAGTATATTATGAACTTTTACAAAATATTCATATTTTCTATCATAGATTGGAGGTTATTGTCCTATAATTTCTCCTGGCAGAATATATGCTCAAATTTGCTGTTCATTTGACACTTAAAAATTTGTTTTAACCTTAACTGAATTACTTACTTACTGAATTACTAACTTACTGAATTAATCAGTGCTCTAGATTTGCACAGTACAATGCAACATACGCTAAATACGCAGGCTGAGTTTACACAAACAATGAATCACACAGACATGTATGCGCACAGATGAACATACAAACTGAACCAAGCCTGTAACTAATTTTAGGAGGATTTCGTGGGTTTCCGCTGACCTAACTAAACACAGCTAATATTTTGGTTCTGATAAAATAATTAGATTAATCCTACTGTGATTAAGGCACTATTCTTAGGATAAGCAATTACTATCTCACTGGTTGAAACTGGTCTTTTAGCAGTAATATTTGACCTTTGTTAGTTCAAATATCATGTTGTGATGAATGCCCAGGTCTTTCATGCTAGAACCTCTCTTTGGAGTTTGTATTTAGCACAGATCATTATAAACTTGTGTAAAAGTACACTAATGATAGAACTCAAGTGCCTGTGAAGTTAGTATGGCTAGGGTTACAAAGGTCACAAAACAATCTATATACAGCCCCATTTTTGCGGTCATCAAAGCAGGCTAAGATATCGGTACAAGCTGAAGAAAAAAGAGCAATTTGGTGTTTTTTTTTAACATGATCTAGATACCAACAAAAAGCAGCCTCTTATATATTCAGGTCCCGAACTGCTGATTGTCTTATTTGGAATACTAAAATTGGCCATTCGTTTCTTACAATCTATTTAGCATAACAAGGTGAAATGCTGCATTGGAAGTTTATAATCTAGAAAAGTAGCTAGCCCAGAATTTCTCTACCTCAGCAACTTCCCTACTGTCTGAGGAATTCTGGGGATTGAATTCTATTTATCCTAGGGGTGCTGAAGTTGAGAAACATTGGCCTAGACCAGGGATGTCCCCCAAAGGTGCTTTTTCAAGAGGCAACTGGACTTTCTGGTTTTTCTTTGAAGACGTTTTGCTTCTCATGGGGAAATGAAACAAATGCTTCATAAATGCATGGCACAACATAGGAGAACAAACATATCAGGACTAGATTCAGCAGTCCATCTGCATTTAAAAGACAGGCCATTCTTTTGAAGACAACAAAGTCCATATTTTGGATAGAGAGGATCGCTAGTTTGAAAGAGGGGTCACAGAGGCCATCTATGTCAAAATTGAACAGCCCTCTCTCAACAGAGGGGGAGGGATACAACATCATCTATCTCCAAACTACCACACAGTCCTTTCAACAGTTCCAAGAAGGCTCCACATCAATTTGCACCACTCAGGTGACCCTGATGACACAGATAAACCTCCAGGTGACCTTAATGACCTGCTAAAAATGCAAATGACCAGCTGTCTGCAAGGAGTATAAATCCTTCCATTCCCCACCATCCAGTGAGAGCTGAAGAAGCTTCTTGGATGAGAAATGAAACATCTTCAAAGAAAAACCAGAAAGTCCAGTTGCCTCTTGAAAAAGCACCTTTGGGACAACCATGACCTGGATGACTGAGAATCTCCATAGACATTTAAGGTCTGTGGACTTCAACTTCCAAAAGTCTTAGGAGTTCTGACTGGGCAATTCTGGGAGTTGAAGTCCACGAGTCTTAAAATTGCCATGGATGGACACCCCCTGACCTAGACTACTCCTATCTTTGGGGAAAGAAAGTGCCCAAGTTCCAGTTAAGGTCACACTAAGATAAGATGTGAACACACAAGTAGACTGCATTCTCCACTCTTCTGTTAGAGAGCAAATGTCTGGAGAGTAAAGACAAATGGATAGGAAGATTATTCTTAGGGGTTTTTTTTTATTTAGAAAGTGAAAGCACAATAAGGAGCTAAAATGTGGAAGAGATTTGTAGAGATTCAATCACTGCAGTATAGCAAGCTTTCTTTCTTTGTTTCCTTTTTTTAAAGGGTGGGTGGGTTGCTGAATCTTTACTTTCCCAAGGTCAGAAGTTTCATTACAGTATCTTATTATCTTGCACACAGCATATTTTGATCCCTTAGGAAATATTTAACACTTCAGCTGATAAATGAAGAAGAGCAGTAATAAACATACGTCGGGGATAATTTTTTAAACTATATGGAAATGCTTGGTATTTTTTGCAGGTTTAAAAATGAACGATAATGTGCTACAAAGCTATCATATGCATGAATGATTTTTATGAAACACAGTCAAGGGGAAACCTGGCGAAGATATGGTTATTGTCTTCATATGTAGGAAAGAATTAACTGTTTTTTTTTTTAATAGCCAGTTCTCTTGACAGCATACTTTTGCTCACGTCTATTCAAAATTAAGCCTCATTGAATTCAATTAGGCTTACTCTCAAGTAAATGCATATTGTATTACATCTCTTCTAGGAGAGAACACGAGACCCAAACCTCCAAACCTCTTACGATTGTTTTACTTTTGACATGTTCTCTGAACCCAGCCACTGAGCTTGTAAACTGAGATTTATGGCTTAGTATGTGCTTATCCAGCCACATGTGGCCTATTAAAAAGGGTTAATAGTTTACAATTCAGCAATGTATGACTCAGTCCGTTTAAAAGTTTGAGCAATTACTTTTTATTTAATTTAGAAATAAGCACACAGATAAAGTGGGTTGATTAGATAAGCTTGATTCAGAAGAATTATTTTGTTAGATACTTTCAACTTGTTATTCACAAACGACAACATCCTTTTCAGATCTTACTTGGCACTTAAATTTACATTGCAGTATTGGGGTAGTTATTCACCAATTATTCTCAACTCAAATACTCTGGCAAGTAATAACTATTGCAAGAGAGATATTTCTGCACTCTAGCAGGACTTCATGGGTAACTTTTCTTACAGACTTAAAAAATAATTGGTGTATCAGTTACACTAATCAGGTAGATGACAAATTGAAGTTCTCAAGAGCATTTTTCATCCCAAATTGGCACCCTCAAAAGTAAAGACACTGAGAGTTTCTGAAAAGTTTAAAGTTTCTGAGATCTTAAAGGAGCAAGTGTCAATAAATTAATACATCTTCCCTATTTTAATGTATCCAGCATTTATTTGTAGTCCCTCATGTCTGCTTTTTGATCTCTACCTGTCAATGTAATAGCAATAGTACTTAGACTTATATACCGCTTTACAGTGCTTCACAGCCCTCTCAAAGCGGTTTACAGAATCAGCACATTGCCCCCAACATCCTGGGTCCTCATTTTACCCACCTCGGAAGGATGGAAGGCTGAGTTAACCTCGAGCTGCTCAGGATCGAACTCCTGGAGTGAGCAGTGAGTTAGCCCTGCAGTACTGCATTCTAACCACTGCACCACCACGGCTCTAATAGGGTCCCCATCACAGTATACCAGGGGTGTCAAACTCAATTTCATTGAGGGCCGCATCAGGGTTTTATTTGACCTCGTGTGGTGGGGGGTGGGTGGGCATGGGCGTGGCCAGGGTGGGCGTGGCCAGGGTGGCGTGGCCAGCTCGACATAACTCATGTCGGGGGCACCTGTGGTAGCCCGAGCGCTCTGCCAGAGCCACCACGGGCCAGTCCTTTGCTGTTTCCAGGGTGGCCCTGCGGGCCAGATCTAAGCATCCCGTGGGCCGCATCCGGCCCGCGGGCCTTGAGTTTGACATCCCTGCAGTATCCTGATCAAAATAAAAGTATTCCTAAATCCTGGGAATAACTCTCTAAAACCATCATGCTGTTGTGCTGGAGAAGCATAATCACTGTTTACTTTTGCCTCTTTGATATCATATGCTTATACAGTATAATAGGCATGTGGCCTTGAAAAAAAAATGTATTGCCCTGAGCTCCTCCAGGAGCTCAACTATCAAACTAGCTATTAAGTGCTGCTGGTGACCAAACCTGCTGGGATTTTGATATCTGCCACATATGAAGTTGAGAGTTGGAGCTATTCACTGCACAATAAGGAGGCATTTGTAAGCCATTCATACGGTTCAGTGTGCAAACCTGATTAGTTCACTGAAAAGCCTCTTAGTTACTACTGATTATTATCATTATGTTTCTAACAGTGATAATAGCCGCTGAAATATTTGGTATAGGATCGGTAAGTCCTTTCCATGAAGCAGAGATTTGAGTGGTTGGTCCAGGGTTCCAGAATACCTGGAAAAGCAATTTGCATCACTGGCTCTTAGATCCTGCAAAGTTCGAAAGGCCACAAGAGAAAAGAATTGTAAAAATAAAATACAACCACAGGATTTTAGAAGAATGTATAATATAAGGTCTAGTATAGAAGTTTAAAAGGCAGTGAGACAGCATAATGCAGCACTCAGTAAGAAAGAAAGAAAGAACAGAGCACTCCTCATTCTCTGGATGTTGAGGATGGCAGTTTGGCTTTAGAGAAGAAGAATGAGACCAGAGGTGGTATTCAGCCAGTTCAGACCGGTTCGCCCAAACCGGTAGTGGAAATCGCGGGTGGGCCCGCCTCCCCGCCCCCCCCCCGCCCTATGACGTCCTTTGTAGGGACGTTTTTGAGGCTGGGCACATGCATGGAAGGCACGTGCGTGCAAAAACACGTACGTGGAAGGTGCACGTGCGCAAAAAATGCATGCACGGAAGGCCGGGTGCATGCGCTGAAGGCAGGCACGTGTGCGAACCAGGCGCACACACGAAGCGAACCGGTAGCGGCAAAATGGGAAACCCACCCCTGAATGAGACACATCACAAACATCAGTGCTTATACCTGATAATTAACTGTTCTGTACTAAGTATAACCTAGTTGGAATAGAGAATTAGAAAACCTTATAGAGGTAGATAGAGGTAGAATACCCTAGAATACCCTAGAATTAGCTAGAATTCTAATACCCTAGAATTAGCTAGAATACCTTATGGAGATGGAATCATCAGCTAGACTGTGGCAGCACCATTTAATACTGGAACTTCATAAATGTTCAGATATTTTTCTCTACATAGATCAGCAAGTACAGATTGTGGCAGAAATAAACGTTTTTGAAACCAATCTTGGTAACATGTCTAAGAGACATAGTCAACAAAGTTTGGTATGAATTGGTCGGTACCAAAAGGAATCAGCAATATTCTTATTGTCTATGCTTTATAAAAAAAAAAAATATAGAGCAAGTTTAAGTATGAGATGGATTGTCATAGTAGTTTGCTTCCTTTCATTGGCATCTGTGCTGTGGAAAAGGAGACAGTGTTGGTGTAATTGTGATAAGTGCAAGTGATGTAAGTGATATAAATTTGGTTTCATGACACACATGATATCCTTAAGGCTTCTAAAGGGCACCCATTTCTTCTCCTTTTAAAACAGACAATAATTAAGAATGTGCATTTTGAATAGGAAAACATGGGGTCTATTTTTAAATTTGGACTTAAATGTACATTTATTTGCACCAATTCCATACTAGAGCCAATAAGCAATGGTATTAAGGGGTATTTGAAAAGTGAATGGATCCCTGAACACAAATGAATTAAAATTAAGTGTATATGATTACCTCACGTATTTAGTCTTTTTCTCCTTCTGTTACACTACAAGAGAGAATGTGATGATTTTCTGGGTGTCTGCAGGAGAAATGAAGTCCAATCCTACATACACTAAGCTTGAAATATATTCTGTTGAGATCATTTGGAATCAATATAATTATAGCAATAGCAATAGCACTTAGATTTATATACCGCTTTACAGTGCTTTACAGCCCTCTCTAAGCGGTTTACAGAGTCAGCATATTGCCCCCAACAATCTGGGTCCTCATTTTACCCACCTCGGAAGGATGGAAGGCTGAGTCAACCTTGAGCCTGGTGAGATTCGATCTGCCAAACTGCTGGCAGCCGGTGATCAGCAGAAGTAGCCTGCAGTACTGCACTCTAACCACTGCGCCACCGCGGCTCTTTATAAGTACATATTGCAATTCAGGAAAAAAAAAACCTTCTTTAGCTAGAAAAGCACAATCTCATCTTCAGCTCATATACTTTACAGCCAGGTTCATGCAACATAAGAATTTTGGGAACTCATTTCAATCACTCTGTACTTTTAACTAGTATTAGTCTATGAAATGCTAATTTAATCCATGTTCACTTGGTTAACTCAATGGTCAAAGGAAAAATCCAGCCAGCATGCACAGAGCTGGTTTGAAGCACAGCAGGATGCAAGGATTGCATTTATCCAGGCCATTTCCTCACTTAAACTAATTTAATATTTCAATGAATTTCTTAATTGTAAATTAACAAGAAAATTACAAATTATTAAATTGCAAATTAAGTGTTAAAATGCTTAAAAACTCACTGCCTTGCGACAGCTGACGAAAAGACACACTAGCAATCTGTATGCATGTCATCAAAATCCTGCACCCTTTTCTTCTTTTCAGTCTAGACAATCTAGGTTAGAATTTTGTCTCTTTGCCAACTGCATAAAAGTATCATGGAGACAACAGGAAGGTTTTAGATGATTAGCACACCTGCAAGGAAGCACCTTTGCTTTTCAGTACAAAAATTATAAATGACAGGTTTTGTTAGACAAGGGGATGTAGATCACTGTGCTGTTAAGTGTATTAAAGAGCATCGGTGACTGAAGCTGCTGAAGGATGGAAAACTGCCAAAGCAGTTGAAGAGATACTTCAAGGAGGAATGTCTGAATGATCCAACAGGAGCAAATAGAAATGGAGAAGATTTGTGGAACAGACTGGCTGGTGAAACTATGGGAGCTGAATCAAGAGAGACCAGGAACAACAGTATGGAGGAGAATGACCCCAGAGCCCTGATGGCGCAGTGGTTAAAGTGCAGTATTGCAAACAAACTCTTCCCACAGCCTAGAGTTCGATCCTGAGAGAGCTCAAGGTTGACTCAGCCTTCCATCCTTCCAACTTTGGTAAAATGAGGACGCAGATTGTTGGGGGGCAATATGCAAATAATGCTGACATTATAAACCACCCAATGCTGTAAACGGACGATATACAATATACTACTATAAGTCTAAATCAGGAGTGAAATCCTCCCGGTTCGGGCGAGTAGGTAACGATTGCAGCAGCTGGTTCGGAGAACCGGGATGGCAGTGTGAAGCTCCACCCACCTGCCCCAACATCATCACTTCCTGTTTTTTAAAAAAACTTTTTAAAGCCTATTTTCCCTGCCGGTTTCCCTGAAAGAAAGAAAGAAAGAAAGAGAGGTGGGGGGAGGGAGGGGGGGAAGGGAAGGGAAGGGAAGGGAGAAAGAAAGAGAAAGAAAGAGAGAGGTGTTAGAAGGAAAAAATCAGGACGCACTTTCCAGCCGGGAGATCGCTTGGCAAAGAAGAAAAACAAATGCTGTCGCTTTAAATCAGCAGTCTCCAAAGTTAGCCACATGGCTGG
>QLTV01004101.1:2699187-2721765 GCA_003457575.1 Thermophis baileyi | reverse complement strand
CCTCCATAACTGTCTGGTTTAGTTCTACAACCCAACAAGACAGACACAGACTTCAGAGGATAATTAGAACTGCAGAAAAAAACAATTGCTACCAACCTTCCTTTCATTGAGGACCTGTATACTGCACGAGTGAAAAAGAGGGCTGTGAAAATATTTACAGACCCTCCTGGACACAAACTGTTTCAACTCCTACCCTCAAAACAATGCTATAGAGCACTGCACACCAGAACAACTAGACACAAGAACAGTTTTTTCCCGAATGCCATCACTCTGCTAAACAAATAATTCCCTCACCACTGTCAAACTATTCACTAAGGCTTCATAACTATTACTATTAGTCTTCTCATCATTCTTATCACCCATCTCCTCCCACTTATGACTGTATGACTGTAACTTGTTGTTTGTATCCTTACGATTTACATTGACTGGTTCCTAATATGATTTGATTGCTTATTTGTACCCGGACTATCATTAAGTGTTGTACCTTATGATTCTTGACGAACGTATCTTTTCTTTTATGTACACTGAGAGCACATGCACCAAGACAAATTCCTTGTGTGTCCAATCACACTTGGCCAATAAAAAATTCTATTCTATTCTATTCTAATTACAATGATTAACTTAACAACAGTGGCAACAAAAGTCATAAAATGGGGCAAAACTCACCTAATAAATGTCTCACTTAGCAACATAAATTTTAGGCTTAATTGAGGTCGTAATTTGAGGATTACCCATGTGTCCAGAAAAGGTGACCAAATATATTCTCATCCCTATTCTATAAATAATGTTGCCTTGAAATTATTGCACTATGCCATAAGAGTTTCTAGGCTTCACTCCATATTACTAGCTGACAATTGTGTGAGTCAGAAAGAACACTTTACAGAACATAAAAGCTATCTTGTATCATGAAAACATTCTTTATTAATGACCTGGGCTTTTATAGGTGATAGCTTATTTCATTAGATGCTTATCAGTCAAAGATCCTCTTCAGCAATTCTGTGTAAAAGAGTTTTCAGTAGGATATATTTAAAGAGACAATAACAGGACAGATACCACAGTCATATTAATATAATATTATTCCTTCCTTCACAAAATGAGTTCTCTTTAAACTGAGCTCATCTTTCTACTGTGACTATCAAAAGCCGGTTGTGATGCTTTTCATAGTAGAACTACATTCTGTATATTCCCAATATAAGACTGCTATATCTTTAGCATAATATCTAATTCCAAACCTTACAAGCTCGCCATTAAAACACTTACTTACTTACTTACTTACTTACTTACTTACTTACTTACTTGTTCGTTCATTCATTCGTTCGTTCATTCATTCATTCATTCATTCATTCATTCATTCATTCATTCATTCATTCAGCATATGGCATCTACAGAGGCCATGCAATCACTGAAAAATGAAACACTGTTTAAACTTTAACACTATATATGTAAAAAAATTGACATATTGACAAGCAGTGCTTTCAACTCCCCTATAATTGTCTGGTAAATTTACAGAGGCGTGCTATAAAGGAGAGCAAGCTGGACACTGGAAGGAAAGAAAAATGAAATGGAATAGCAATGAACATTTATCCAGAGATTTCATTCACTTAAAAATAAGCACCACAGAACTGTAACAGAGGAAAAAACCCGCAATTACAAATATAGTTTGGCCTCCATTGCAAATGAGTTTCCACTGGATAGGGAAGGAACGTATCATTCCATTAATGGCTATTTCTGCAGTGACAGAAAGAAACTAATTGCACATATTTTTTTCAAGCACTGTTGAATAGTCTTCCTATTCAAACTCCAATAGTGAGATATGAGTGGTGGTGTTATTTATGCTAGCACATTACTTGTTTAGGAAACAAGATATCTTGTACATCTAAGCCACATGTTTTTTCTCTCCTTCAGCACAAACTGTCCAGATTACAGGTAATAATCAGATAAGGGCCCTCCATAGGGACACAGGAAATATGATTCAGTAGGCAGTGTCCGATTAATTATTCCATCCCAGAAGATTTAATTTGTGGCATACTATTCAGAGTGTCCCTCTCTCAACACCTCTGAAGTATTACGATGGGTGCGATGAACAATTCTGCTGCACTTTGAATGGGATAATCACAACTTTTTTTTTTCCAGAAAGGAATTTCACCAGGAGTTCTAAAGTTTTTGATGATGTTTTATTTAGTCTGCAGAAGGTCACGGGGCGGCTCCTTTACTTCTCTAATGACAAAAATCAAATCATGTATGTATTTGACTCCAGAATGTCAGTTCTGAAAGGTCTAGAGTTGATAATGATTCAGTATTTACCCTAGATATAAATCAACTTTACTATGATATGTATAAAGATAGACTCCTACCTTTGGGAGCAATATTTAATCGTTCATCTCCAACCCCTTGTTCACGGTAGGAATCCATACTAAAGCATAAATTAAAGCAGCATGTCATGGACAAATATGTCAAATGCATTGCTGAAAACAAGATATATTACTTCCATAACATTCCCACAATATGCTAATGAAGTTACCTGTTGCAAAGTGAAATCAGGTTAACTTGGTGTGGTTTGTCCTTGATAAATTCATACTGGCATTGTTTTTAGGGTGGTTAAAAATTCAACTCTTAATAATGCTAAAATCTTCCCGAATTGTTCTGAAAGAAAAATTCTATATTTATTGAAAATTCAAGGGTCAGTGACATAAATAAAGCACAGTAACACATGGAAAAAAAGTTGTGATTATCCCATTCAAAGTGCAGTAGAAATTAATCATATTCCTATTTGTATATAGCTATGTTTATGGTTGTATTGCAAACATACCAAGATGATATAGTATTTCCATATTTGTTGCAAAGTATTATACTACTAATCTAATATACTGTAAAAGTATGTGGCCAGAATTAATGGCTAGAATTAATCTTCTGTTTTGTTTTTGTGTAACCATTTTATCTAATTGGAGTAGTTATCTCACTCCCAGTGACACTTTTCCACCTAACTGAACCACACCTCAGAAAGACATAGCTTTAAAGTGATAAATGGATTGTAAAATGTAATTGTAAAATTATATTTTACTGCCTATAAGTAAAATATAATTTTATGAAGAGCCGAGGTGGCGCAGTGGTTAGAGTGCAGTACTGCAGGCTACTTCAGCTGACTGCTAGCTGCAGTTCGGCGGTTCAAATCTCACCGGCTCAAGGTTGACTCAGCCTTCCATCCTTCTGAGGTGGGTAAAATGAGGACCCAGATTGTTGGGGGCAATATGCTAACTCTGTAAACCGCTTAGAGAGGGCTGTAAAGCACTATGAAGCGGTATATAAGTCTAACTGCTATTGCTATTGCTATTGCTATACAATTTATTTTAAGCAGTTAATTACACTGGCTTTTTCTTTCTAGAGTTTCTCTGAAGTTGTGCTTTGTATTTGCTCTTAATACAGTAGGGCCCCATTTTGGTGATTCACAATTGTCAATTCATTAAAGCTTTTCTGAGACAATTTGTTTTGTCAATTGATTAATACATTTGATTACCAAGTTACTTAAACGAAAGCTTACAATGCGTCAATATGGAATCATTAAGCAATTTGCTTTCTTGTTTTTATCACAATCTTTTGTTACTTGCTTTGCTTCTTGCTTTCCTAAATTATATTCCTAATGGATTAAAGGATTGCACAGATTCAATATTCTAGTCAGGAAATGAGGTAAAAATATGAGCTGTAGCTAGTAGCTCAATCTTATATCGAAGCTGATACTCTTGCTTCAGAACGAGGCTGGCAGGCAATTGTAGCTGGTTTGAAAAAATCCTAGTTTAACAGAAAAGTAGGGTACGTTCAGACACCTTCCATGGCTCATCAAAATTCTTACAACCATAAGCACATTGAAATGTTATTAAAACGAACGTAGCATTGATGTTCATAATTCACAGAATTCAAGATGGCGCCGCCAACGGCAGCCTCGGTGAAATGCTTTCTGACACTAGACACAAGGACAGTTTTTTTCCCCATGCCATCACTCTGCTAAACAACTAATTCCTACAACACTGTCAAACTATTTAGTAAGACTGTGTTAATATTATTCTTCTCATCTTTTCTATTACCTATCTCCTTCTCTACTTATGGCTACAACTTTGTTGCTTGTTTCTTTACGATTTATATTGTTTTATTTAGTTTCCTAGTACGATTTATATTGATTGCTTATTTAGTATCCTATGACTATCACTAAGTGTTGTATCTTATGATTTATGATGAATGTATTTTTATGATGACTATGATCATGATTTATCACTTATAGCTTTTATGTACAATGAGAGCTTATGCACCGAAGACAGATTCCTTGTGTGTCCAATCACACTTGGCCAATAAAGAATTCTATTCTATTCTAAATAGGTTACATGACTGTAAAAAGTTACACAAACATCCTCTCAATGCTTTATTTGTTGGGATTGTGGTGGTTGTTGTTGTTTTAAACAAAAAAGTGGCCTTATCAGGCCTCTGATCTGATCTATTGGCCTTTCTTGCAATAGCTTTGGAAAACAAAGCATGATACCTGGAAACTTTTTTCTCAAAGATATTTTAATGGTAAGTGGGAATGATCTCAGGAGACAAGAGCAAAAGCCACAAACTAGGCAAGGGTCAAAAAAGTGAGAGATGCATTTTTCAGATTTGCAAGATGGATGTCATTTGTGACCAGGACTCTAGACAAGAAATACACCCAGAAGTACAAGCTCTAACATTATTGTAAGGTTAACAGAATCTTGCAAGTCATTATTTGCCCTTGCCTTTACAGCCCAGGGAGGGATCTTTCTGAGACATTTGCCATACCCTGTCAGCCCTCCTGGGTAAAACAGATGGAAAACAAGACTAGATGAGCTAAATCTACTTTATTGTAAGGCTTCATTGTAAGTCTGAAAGAACAGAATTCCTGCCCACCACTTTTCACTGCAAGATCAGTGTTAAATATAATAGAATGAAGAGTTGGAAGGGACCTTGTAGGTCTTCTAATCCAACCCTCCACCCAAGCAGGAGACCCTACACCATTTCTGACAGATGGCAGCTCAGTCTCTTCTTGAAAGCCTCCAGTGATGAAGCTCCCACAACTTCCGAAGGCAAGTTGTTCCATGGGTTGATTGTTCTCACTGTCAGAATATTTCTCCTTATTTTTGGATTGAATCTCTCCTTGATCAGTTTTCATCCATTGTCCATCCTTGTCTGGCCTTCAGGTGCTTTGGAAAATAGGTTGACCCCCTCCTCTCTGTGACAGCCCTTCAAATATTGGAACACTGCTGTCATGTCTCCCCTGGTCTTTGTCTTCACTAGACTAGCCATGCCCAGTTCCTGCAACCGTTCATCATATGTTTTAGCTTCCAGTCCCCTAATCATCTTTGTTGCTCTTCTCTGCACTATTTCTAGAGTCTCAACATCTTTTTTATAGTGTGGTGACCAAAACTGGATTCAGTATTCCAAGTGTGGCTTTATCAAGGCTTTATAGAGTGGTATTAGTACCTCATGTGATTTTGATTGAATCCCTCTGTTAATTCAATTTAGGATTGCATTGGCTTTTTTGGCTGCTGCTACACACTGTTAGCTCATAATTAATTGGTTGTCCACTAAGACTCCAAGATCCCTCTCACAGTTACTGCTATTAAGCCTGATTTCTCCCCATCTATATGTGTACTTTTGGTTTTTCTTGCCTAAGTGTAAGACTTTACTTTTCAGATCCATTAGGGCAGATCCTTCTCAGTTTCTTTCTTTGACCATTACTTGACTGTGGGCTTCTGCCTCTTTTGTTGATTGGTTTCCTAGAGTTCCTACAACCTGAAAGAGATCTAAGTCCAGCCTCCCCCCCCCCCCGAAGTTCATTGCCTTTTATCTGGTGCCAATTTGCATTGACCGTTAGTAGATCAGATTCTTATGTACAGTATAGGTTGTATGGAATAAACTCACAGTGCTTTTGAACTTTATGCTGGCTTCTGATTTCTTGCACTTGACAAATCCACTAGAAAAGTACTGTCTCCGAAAGCAGACAGTGAGACACAAAAGTATACACAGCTAATTTTAGTTCAGATAAAAATGAAGGAAGATTAAAGAAATTTCCCCAAAAGACAATTATGTCACAACCAATTAAACTTTATTTTCTAGTAAGAGAAATGAAGGTAAAATGAATTATGCAAAACAAAACAAAAATGAATTTGCAAACAAACCAGAGAAATTATTGGCATATAAATTGAAGAAAGAGAAAATATGATACTAGAAGTAGAAGATGGAAATATCATAATAATTTAAAGATGCAAAAAATATTCCATCAATATTGCTGTAAATTATATAAAGAAATTTCTCTGGCAAAGGTTGATGAATATTTAAAGAAACAAAATTTACCGAAGATTACAGAAACAAATAATGAATCGACCTATAACAATAAGGGTAGTTTGTAAAGCTATAAAAAAGATTAAAATCAGGAAAGCGCCTGGATCAGATGGTTTATCGACCTCTTATTATAACAGATATATTATTTTGAAGACAAACTACTACAACTGGTGCAACATTTGATGAACTCTATTTTACATCCTGTAAAGATAATACTATATTGGCTTTTATCCAAATGTCCATTAATACCTAGTGCTCAAAATATGCTGTTCTCACTGATGTTATCCTTATTTATGGTGCACTGCAGAGGCGGTATTCAGCTGGTTCAGACCGGTTTGGGCGAACCGGTAGTAGTGACCTGTGGGTGGGCCCGCCCAGGTGGGTGTAGTTATTTGTGGGTGGGGGTGGGCCCGCCCACCCACCCCGGCGCTATGCTGTCCTATTTAGACACGTTTTCAAGCAGCGTGCATGCGTGCAAGCCACGCGCATGAGCAAAGCAGGGGTGGGTTCTGGCTTACCTCGCTGCCGGTTCGCTTCCTCACGCACCGCGTGGGCGCACCGTGCACTTTGTGTGCACACGTGTCCATGCGCAGTGCTAAAAACCCAGCTTCTGTGCATGCGCAGAAGCAAAAAACAAAATGGTGCCACTGAGAGAGCCAGTTCGGGGGCATGTCCAGCTGGTCACCGTTGCCGGTTCGGCGAGCGGGAGGAAATTCCCACTACCAGTTCTATAGAGCCGGTCCGAACCGGCAGGAACCCACCTCTGGAGCAAAGTGCATGTGCGGAAGGCCGCGTGCATGCGCAGAAGGCGTGCGCGCGACTGAAGTGAGTGGGTGCGGGCGCTCACATTTTCGGTGCTGGGCGAATTGGTAGGGAAATTATGTGAATCCCACCTCTGGTGCACTGGGCATGTTAAGGACATGGTGGATTTCCTTAACTTTTCCAGCCAGCAGGAAAATGTCTATTAATTTCTTTCCTTAACGATAGAGAAGAAGCAAGCTTTGACACATACTGTAGTGAGATTAATGAGTTTAGCCGTCTCTCACAATTCACTCTGGTTCTGTAGAACCAGGTGTATTGAAAAGGGCATTAGCTGGGATCCTGGTGGACATGAGTTTAGCATTTTTGCAGAAGAATACTAAACTCGTGTTCAAAAATAGCCCAGATAACATATGTTGCATGGACAGCTAGTCTGGGAAATGAAAGAGAATTATCTCTTCCTCTCTCTTCTGGTTTATCATGCAGTCTATCTGCCACTATTGCTGGCTAGTTGCAGTTTAGGCTGATTCAGGTTTCTGAGCCAGGAATCAGCTGGAGACTTGGTAGATGCAAGGAAAAAGCCTACTTTGAAAAATCCAGATTCTTCCATTGGCTAAAGCAATATTCTGGTTACCATACCAAAGGAGTGGAAAGGTGGGCTGAACATGCATCAGGTAAAGTCCTGAAAAGGAAGCCAGGCTGATTTTACTCTGGGGAATCCCTTATGATATCAGCCAAATGTTTGGTGAAATATGTTTGGTTGCCTCAAAGGCAAAACTTTGGTGGCTTAAACAGGAAGCATGGCTTTAGCTTAGATGCATGGCTAAAGCATGGCTTTAGCAAGGCTTTAGCTTAGATAAGTTAAGATGACTTTGAGTGGCATGGTGGCCTAGAGGTAATGCTCTCGCTCACAGTCAGGAGGCTGTGAGTTTGATCCTAGGTAACAGCAGATATTTTTCTCTCTGGGTGCAAAGATAAAATATCTGCTGTGAGCTCCGTGTAGGCATCAGGAAGGGCATCTGGCCAGTAAATGCTCAGCTTCATTCTCTCACCCTGACTCCACCCCGATGAAAGGGAATACAGGGATGTTAAAAGAAAAAAAACCTAAAATAACTTTACGAATTGGGGATAAGATGAAAGCACTGTCATGAGGACACTGAAGAATAAAAAGGTTGATGAGTCTTGTTCATCCTCCAGTAAGATTATTTATTAATCAGTGATTTTAATGTATTGTTTCTACTTGTAATCCTTCTAATCTGCCCATTGTTGTTGGTGAGCATTGCCCTATACATTTACATTACGAACAAATACAATGAATTTATGCTATGAAAGTGGGAAAGCCCCCTAAAACCTTGAAATCACAGTGGTCCCAAGATAAAATAAAAGCTTTGATCTCTCATCTATCAATATACTTGACATCTTTTCTGCTCCTACCAATCCAGGACTTGTACATGCATGCAGAAGTCATCCTGTCCCATCCTTTTGTATGTGCTGCAAGTAATTTTTAATCATGAGAAGCAACTTTGATGCTGATGATGTTACCTAGTTTGATAATGAAACATCTGCAGGAAAACCACCATGCCCAAAGAGCTCCTACGACCCCACAGTTCAACCCTGAGCTACAAATATTCTCTTCTATCAGAAACAACTTTGCTTTCAGATTCGCTGCTCATTGTGGAGGTTCAGTTATATGGATCCTTGTACTTCAAGTGAGGTACTAATACCACTCTATAAAGCCTTAGTAAGACCACACCTAGAATACTGCATCCAGGTTTGGCCACCACACTATAAAAAAGATGTTGAGACTCTAGAAAGAGTGCAGAGAAGAGCAACCATGATGATTAGGGGACTGGAGACTAAAATATATGAAGAACGGTTGCAGGAACTGGGCATGGCTAGTCTAGTGAAGAGAAGGACCAGGGGAGACATGATAGCAGTCTTCCAATATTTGAGGGGCTGCCACAGAGCGGAAGGGGTCAAGCTATTTTCCAAGGCACCTGAAAGCCAGACAAGGAATAATGGATGGAACTGATCAAGGAGAGATTCAACCTAGAAATAAGGAGAAATTTTCTGACAGTGAGAACAATCAGCCTATGGAACAGCTTGCCTTCGGAAGTTGTGGGAGCTTCATCACTGGAGGCTTTAAAGAAGAGATTGGACTTCCATTTGTCAGAAATGGTGTAGGGTCTCCTGCTTGGTTGGGGGGTTGGACTAGCTGACCTACAAGGTCCCTTCCAACTCTGTTAATTTTACTCTTCTAGTGTTTCAGCCCAGATTATTTTTGTTCCAGAAAATGGAAGCTTTGACTTGAACCCTTACTTCCTATCAGGATTGTTCCTTTTGATGCATTAAAGAGATTAAGTATTTCTGGAATCAGATTTTTATTTCCCATCAGGACAGCTAGAAATACATCTCATTTTCCTATCCTTTTTGTAGTTTTTCATTTTCTTGCTATGGAATGTGTGGCTGATTTCTTACCTGGTTTATAATGGTAGCTGTCTTCCCCCCTCCCCAACACACAATTCTTTTTTCCCCCTCTTTGGTTTGCATGGATATTTTCTCTTTGATCCACTCACAGCTGCTCAGAGTGTGTTATTATCTGTGTTATCTTTTCGCATCCGTGCTCATGAGTAAAGAATTTTATTGAACTTTATTGAAGTTGCTATCCTGCTTTTATCACCTTTAGTAACTTGCAATTCAAGGCATCTGGACAACTCACAGGGGAAAAAAAACTGTTACCTAGATTAACTTTCTCTTTGGATTCTGTTGTATGTACTCTGCACTTAAAATCTTGGGACTTCCATTTAAGGGCAAAATCTTATGTAAGAAAATGAACTAGTGCAGCGGTTCTCAACCTGTGGGTTGCGACCCCTTTGGGGGTCGAATGACCCTTTCACAGGGGTCACCTAAGCACACGCTAGCCCGCCATGCCCCCTTTGTCACCTCATCGCATCTGGGAAGGGGCGATTCCAAAGAATTTAAACTTTTCTTGAACAATAAGATTTGAGACTTTAGGATTTCCATAGTATTCCTGAAAATAGGTGGGCCCTATCTACTGAGATCTCAAATTGCTAAGCAAGATTTCCTGAAATTACAGTGTAGGTTTTCAGTCTCCAGTCCAGCCCACAACCCACAAATAGTTAGGGCAGCAGTTCTCAACCTGTGGGTCGCGACCCCTTTGGGGGTCGAACGACCCTTTCACAGGGGTCGGCTAAGACCATCGGAAAACACATATTTCCGATGGTCTTAGGAACCGAGACACCGCTCCTCTATCCGTCCACATACGAGTACCTGGGGACGGTACGACGCACGGGCGGCCCTCGAATGTGCAGGCGCCGACAGAAGGGCCGCGCGCGCTAGCCCGCCACCTTGGTGCCACGCCCCCTTTGTCACCTCATTGTGCACAGGGAGGGGCGGGGGGGGGGTCGCGGCGGCGGGGCGGGGGTTGCGGCATTAGGAAGGTTGAGAACCACTGAACTAGTGGAAGGGGTCAGGATGAAACAGAGAAAATAGTTAAGGGACCAGGTTAGAAACCAAGAGACTGTGAGTCCTAGTCCTGCCTTCTGTATGAAAGCTGGCTGGATGACTTTGGACTAGTCACACTATCTCTCAACCCAACCCTCACAGGGTTGCCATTGGGAGGAAAATAGGAAGGGGTATGTTCACCTACTTGAACTACTTATAAAATTAATAAAGAAGGGATTTAAAAAAATAAAAAGAATGGGGAATAAATTATGATTAGATAGAGATTAGATAGATAGATAGATAGATAGATAGATAGATAGATAGATAGATAGATAGATAGATAGATAGATAGATAGATAGATGAGATGATAGGTAGATAGATAGATGATAGATACATAGATAGATAGGTAGATAAGATAGATAAGTTATAGATAGATAGATAGATAGATAGATAGATAGATAGATAGATAGATAGATAGATAGATAGATAGATAGACAGACATAAGATAAGATAAGATAAGATAAGATATAGATAAGATATAGATAAGATATAGATAGATAATGATAGATAGATAGATAGATAGATAGATAGATAGATAGATAGATAAATGATAGATGATAGATAGATAGATAATAGACAGAAGATAGATAGATAGATTAGATAGATAGATAGATAGATAGATAGATAGATAGATAGATAGATAGATAGATGATAGAAGACAGATAGATAGATGATAGATAGATAGATAAATAGATAAGGTATAGATAGATAAGATATAGATAGATAAGATATAGATAGATGATAGATAAATGATAGATAGATAGATTAGATAGATAGATAGAAGACGATAGATGATATATAGATAAATAGATAGATAAGATAGATAGATAAGATAGATAAGATATAGATAGGTGATAGATGATAGATAGATAGATTAGATATATAGATAGATGATAGATAGATGATAGATAGATGATAGATGATAGATAGATAGATAGATAGATAGATAGATAGATAGATAGATAGATGATAGAAGACAGATGATAGATAGAAAGTAGACAGACAGACAGACAGACAGACAGACAGACAGACAGACAGACAGACAGACAGAACTAAAATGGGTAGACAAGGACAACAGTAAAGGACGAGCTGTTATTTATTTCCAAATTCAAGTTAGACTAGAAAAGTGCTTACATATATTTTCATATTGTGTTCTGATTTTAGTAAAGTGTGTAATCTCAGGTAGATATAACTGGAGCAAAGAAATTTCAGAGAACATCTATGTCTCCTGAGGATGGCAGATCATCAAAGTAGCAAAAAGAATGTTCGGGGGGGGGGGAGTATTAATAATGCATTGCGACATGTTGTATGTTTATCTAGAATTCTCAGTCACTTCATAATCTCCATACAGCAACCCTGATCATATCTTCATTGCTCCTCATTCTTTGATTTCAAAGAACCTTTATACATTATGCCTTAAACAATAATTCTTATTTCTTTAGTCCAGGGACCTTATCTTTTATTCATGCTTTGTATACCTTTTAAATAACACGATTTGTTTGCCTAGCCCTGGACAGGTTTTGATAACTTCTACATAAAAGTGTATTTCTTCTGAAAGTGCAAAGCCTTGTTTTTCTTATTCACAAGGTCAATATTTATAGAAACTTCCTTAAAGTGTCAGCAAACTATGAAGGCATTTGCTAAGAGTGAGAGTTAAACTTGGGAAAATTGGTAGAATTTCTGCAAGATAGGAGAAGAAGAAAAATGGCAATGATAACTCTTCAACAAAGAAAGAGAACTAATGTGGGATGTTACTGCAGAGACCACTGTTTAGCAGGGCTAGTCAACTTTCTATTAACGTTTCTGTCTCACTCTGAATGTCCTCAAAGATTGAACTCTGAGAACAGATTTGTCATTTTGTGCTGGGAAACGTGAAAACTGGAGTGTATAAATCCTGCCATAGCATGTTATGTTAAAAAAAAAAACCAAAATCCTCACCCATGTGTGGTATGGACCATTTACTTTACATGGTTCCCCCCTCAAAACAAAACCCTAAAATTTAAGAATGACATTTGGTTAACAAAAGGTTACCACCCCTGTTGTTGTAGAACAGCACTAAAAGAAAATAAACTTTGGCATTTTAAGTTCCACTTTCATGCGACCTTAGTTACTCAAATCATTTTCATTTTCACTGAACAGGTAATTTCCAAAGCTTAACAAAAGTCAGTCTCTCTCTCTCTCTCTGTGTGTCTCTCTCTCTGTCTCTGTCTCTGTCTCTGTCTCTCTCTCTCTCTCTCCCCCCCCCCATGGCTTAATTAGCATAAACCAACTTCTGTATTGTCATTGATTGTAGTTGTTTAAATGTGTCAGTGCTGCAAGACCTAAAAATCACTGAATATTATGTCAGTCACACACAGATAATATGAATTATTAAGGAGCCGAGGTGGCGCAGTGGTTAGAGTGCAGTACTGCAGGCTACTTCAGCTGACTGTTCAGCAGTTCAGCGGTTCAAATCTCACCGGCTCAAGGTTGACTCAGCCTTCCATCCTTCTGAGGTGGGTAAAATGAGAACCCAGATTGTTGGGGGCAATATGCTGACTCTGTGAACCGCTTAGAGAGTGCTGTAAAGCACTGTAAAGCGGTATATAAGTCTAAGTGCTATTGCTATTGCTAATTATATCCTCATTTTTCTCCATATGCTCATGCTTGGGTTGGCATGAACTTGTGTGGTTAGCCACACATGTGAATCACAGCATGGCTCCCCCTACAATATCTAATTCACAAACTAGCATCGGCTTGCTTCAATGTCCTGTTTTTTGTCACTTCCTAGGACTGCAAAGATATAGTGGTGAAATCTAAAAATTTTCCCTACCGGTTCTGTTGGTGTGGCTTGGTGGGCGTGGCTTGGTGGGCGTGGCTTGGTGGTCATGTGACCGGGTGGGTGTGGCCAACTTGACATCACTCACGTCACTCACTATTAGAGCCAGGAGCTGCACATTCTGAAGCACATTCTGCCCTTCTGAAGCCCCCAACACTTTGAGTTTCCCTCAGCCATCTGGCTTGACTGCCCAAGCGAACCTCGGAGCCTTCTCTTGCCCCACTCTCCATCCTGGAGGGCCGTGCATCCCCCCTGCCAATCCTCCATACAAACTGCCTTCCCCGTTTCTGCAAAGGCAGAGCCCCCCCTGCAGGGCAATCGAAAGAGGGGAGGGGGATGCTGTAGAAAAGGCCGCCTTCCACCCGTGCCTCCCGTGCCGGCTCCACGGGGCTTGGGGCTCCAAAGCAGCCCACTGGCTTCCCACCCAGCCACCTGCCTGCTCTCTTTCACTGCCGGCACCACTCCGGGAACTCGGCTTGCGGAGTCTGCGCTCCGGGGGAAGGAGGCTCCGCCGTGGTGCCGCTGCCCGCTGGCAAGGAAGCGGAGCGAGAGGGGCAAAAGCCACCAGCGGCCGGTGGGGCAGCAGCCCCCTTGCGGGGAGAGGGCCAGGCCCGGCCATGCCACCGCGGAGCTTTCCCTTCAGCCTGGGCGGCGGCGCTTACCTGGGTGGGCCAGTGCCCTTCATCTTCACCAGGTCACCGTAGTCGCATGGCCGGCCAGAGCAGAACATGGCGCAGGTGGAGAGGCCGATGCAGCCCCTGCTGAGGCTGCCCTGGCCGAGTGATCGCTGCGCCTCCCCAGCAACAGGCGCGCCAGAGCCACCTTGCCCCCCTTCGCCGCCTCCATGTCCTGTGCATGGAAGGGGCCGCCGCTGCTGCTCTCGCCACCCTCCCTCCCCACCTGGCTGCAGACATCTGCCTGCCTGAAGCAACCTCCTGAAGTAACCCCACCGCTGTTTGCTTTCTTTTCGTGGCTGAAGAAGGAAGAAAGTAAACGGCAGCGGCGTGGTGGTGCTCCGGGAGGGCAGGCAGGAGCACCACCACCGTCCCTCTCAGCCCCATAGCAGCAGCTGCGTCTTCACCAAGGGCCGCCCACCCACCCACTGGCCAGGCCAGGCTGATGCCGACTTTGGAAGGCAAGTGGGCATGGGGGACCACTGGGAAGGCTGCTAGCTCCCTTCCCCGTGGCTAGCCGGCCCCGACATGCTTGCCTGCCTTCTACGCGGCCTTCCGCTTGCCTGCCTTCGCAAGGTGGCCACGGGGACACCGGGAAGGCCGCATGGAAGGCAGGGAAGCATGGCAGGACTGCGGCCCGCCGGAAAGGGAGTAGGGGATGTAGGCTGGGACGGTGGAAAGCAGAGTATGGGCGGGTGGGCAGAGCCTCGTGCTGCCACCACTAGTTCTCCGAACCACCTGCCACCACTACCGGTTCTCAGAAACCGGTGGGAACCGGTAGCATTTCACCCCTGTATAGGAGTCGTCAACCATCCATGTATTTTTGTAAGTCAAGAACTGTTACTGTCATGTTATATCTGAATCATTAAATGACAGGCTGTGTAAGCATGCTATCTCAGAATAATTCAATGGCTGCTAGATATGATAAAACTGGTCCATCTGCCTGAATAATGGATTACCTTGGACTTCTCAAATACGGCTGACTGTTTTGGAAGATAGCATCTTAGACTAGGCATTAGAGCTTCTAGAAGAGCACTAGTAACATTGTTCAAATGAGGGATTCAGGAGAAGCAATATCATTAACCATTCTGCCTTTTTTTTCCTGTTGCAGTTGAAGTTGCATAATTTGTGCCAAGGTATAATAAAAACAACAACAACAACCATTTTTCTATAATGGACAGTAATGCTGTCTTCAAACTAGAAAAATCCATTTGCTGCACCTTAAATCAGAGGAAATTCCAATTGTTCTGCAGCTTTGTCATGCCTCATTAATTTGTAATTAAATAAAGCGAGCTATTTATATGCTATTGTTCCTATTAGAGATCATGGTACTTAAACACACTCCTGCTATCACATTAACCCTTGATTGGGATGATTTCCTGCTTTCAAACCTGCTGTAATCTATGTCAATTTAAGAACTTTATTTACTTCTAAAGAAGTGGTCCAGGGAAACCTTTTCATGAATCAATCTGCTTTAATGTCCATTTCTGTTATTTAGATAAGGTACTAGTCCAGTGGGGGGGGGGGGGAAACCTCTGATCAGGAATAACAAGCAAGGGTGCATTAAGTATAGAAATGCAAGTTTGTAAAGTTGGAAATCATAAAAGCCATGAAATAAGAGCATTGCCCTGTTAAGGAAAGCTTTGTAGCATTAATAGTATAATAATATAATGGACAGACCACATAAAATAGTAGTCTGGTTCTATTCCATTCAGCATCAAACATTTCAGATGTCAATCAAACCACATTATAAGGCTCCGCAGTCAGAGGAGTTCAGAAACAGAGCAGACCACAGGAGGGTGGGTCATGACTACGTGGTTCAAAAGATCCAGAAAACTGAAAATCTAGGACTTTAATCAGCAGCAGCATCTGCAAAGGATGGTGATGGTAAAAATAAAATCAGCCAGAACTATGTAATCAAAGCCCTTTCCTATTTTAAATGCATGCACAACTCATGTAGAAAGGAAAGGAGCTTTGATTACGGGGTTTGGCCACCATTTTTTACTTTTTAAATCCTCGCTACAGATGGCCATGGCAGCAGCAAGAAATCTTCAAACGCATTTTTCCAGCAGTAAAAACTTCAGAGTCTTACATATCAGGGATTAGCCCTATCAGAGGAACCACTCAGGGAAAGAAATTCACTCCACAGTAGATATTTTACTTCTGAGAAATCCTTACCATAATGAGATTTCTTTTACTGCTCAGTTTCCTGATTTTAGGTTTGGCAGCGATGGTTGTGTTCAGGGGTGGGTTCTAACTTACCTCGCTGCTGGTTCGCTTCCTCCCATGCCACGTGGCCACGCCTTGTGGGCGCGCGCGTGCTTTGCGCATGCGCAGTGCAAAAAAAATCAAAAAATTCAAAAAAAAAGCCGAAAACAAGATGGCGATGCATGCGCAGTGCCAGAAACTCAGCTTCTGCGCATGTGCAGAAAAAAAATTCAAAAAATAAATCAAAACAAATTAAAAAAAGATGGCGGTGCCCACGGACCAGCACCGACCAAACTGGATCCATGACGTCATTGTGATGTCACCAGAGGGTCGCTACCGGTTTGGGTGAACCGGTCCGAACCAGGAGGAACCCACCTCTGGTTGTGTTGTTGCAGCTCCCCCCCCAAAGAAATCCGAATCATCTGGGGGCTTGGCTAGTACGATTTCCTGGGATTGACAAAGTTAACCATAGCCCTGCCTTCCTAGAGAGGCCAGGATTAGTGAAAGTTTGAGGGACTCTTTCATAGCCAATGTTCTGCTTCTCAAATTAAATTCATGCAGTAGAGACATAATTATTTGTACCTCTTCCTTGTCTTTTTCCCTACTTGGAGTCCTGTTAATTAAACTCTAGGCCATTGCTGAAATTTGTAAGTCTTGTGGCAGAAGATTACATAGTGTGTAACTTTGACCGGTATGATGTGTAATCTTGGGCTTGGTCTGCACTGATTTTGGCAGAAGTTTAGAAGCAGCAGCCTGAAATATAGGATTCCTTAATTCTGTATTTATTATAATTTCTTATCACATTCTGTAAGGGCTGCCGGACAAGGGGGACCTTTTATCCTGACCCCGTGAGAGTGCTTCTATATTGAATAGGTAATTGCCTGTTTGTAGATACACTAGGTAGTCTGACCTTCACAAAGACACCTCCAACCTCATTATATGATATTGTTGAATTGCTGCAGCTGGTATGGACTTCATTGGGATTTGTGGGTGTTCAGCACTTTTGAAACGTACCGCTGTAATTAATCTCCTGATGCCTCAGTTTCTTCAGTTGTGGATATAAACAAGGTGAGCATTCATAAACAACTGCAAAGGGCATTGTGCTCCTTCATACAAATACCAGATGTGTGCAAATAGAAAAGAAAGCATATTGTAAATAGAAGGAAATGACTTTTTTTCATGGTGCTAAATTCTATTTGCAAATCAAACACAACAAAAGATATTTTGTTGACAAATTTAATCATCAAATATGATTTACGTTGTTTGGTCATGCCCATGATATCTATACAGTTGGTATACCAGAATAAATTACTTGAATTAATAATACATAGTTGAGAGTGTAGTGGTTAAAGCACTAGACTAGAAGCTGGGAGACTAGGAATTCTAGTCCTGCCTGAAGCACAAATCTATCTGGGTGATCTTAGGCCAGTCACTTTCTCTCAACTTTGCGAGGTAGTCAAGACATGAATTGTACCCTGTACTATAAGGCTACATTAAAAGAACATTGCAAGTCTGAAAGTACAATTCTTCTTTACAGTCCAATACACATGGGGAAATTCTTTATGAGGAGAGGGTTTGCACCCAGACCCTCTCCAGATGCAAGTTCAGAGGAAGAGGGTGAGTTTGAGTCTGCAGAGAAAAGCATGGAGATGAGTATTGGGGCTCAGAATGCTAGCCTGATGGAGCAGCCTCAGCTGGGTCAATGGATGAGTGACAGCTGCAGCAAGTTGGCCAGCCGGCTTCAGGCAAGGACCGGGAGCAGCTGCTGCCCCTTAGCAGTGAGGAGGAGGTGAAGTCTATACCTCCTCTTGATCTAAGGATATGTAGAGCAGAGAGGAGACAGGCAGGGGTGGGTTCTGGATCCTTTTGCATGCTGGTTCGCTCAGGGTCACGCCGCGCACACGCGCAGCAATCAAAAAATAGCTTCTGTGCATGTGCAGAAGCAAAAATTAGCTTCTGCGCATGTGCAGAAGCAAAATCCAAGATGGCGGCACCCACGGAGACACTGACGGAACCAGCTCCGTGACGTCATCGCTGAGCTACTAACGGTTCTAAAGAACCGGTTAGAACCGGTAGGAACCCACCTCTGGAGACAGGCATGACACAGGTCAATTAGACTATTCATGAGGAGGCAACCTCACCTCATGAAGGGCTGCACCAGCATTGTCTACTTAACCCCACCCTGAGGACTTTAGTGTTGCTGGAGCAATGTGCCCAGTTGTGTTCATCTACTGTGTATCCTGGCCTGTTTTACTCCTGGATTGCTTTCCTGGACTTTGTGTGTGTCCATTGGACTCAGTTACCCAGCAACTCTTGCTGTACTGAGCTTGGAATCCAGACCTAAACTAGAATATAACATTGCTCACCATACTTCAATAATCTGTAGAACTCTTGCCATACATGTGTGGAGGGGAGTGGGACAACACCAGGGGTGGGTTCCTCCCAGTTCGGACTGGATTGCCCAAACTGTTAGCGACCCGCTGGTGATGTCATGGATCCGGTTCGGTCGGTGCCGGTCCGTGGGCACCGCCATATTTTTTTGGTGAATTTTTAGTGAATTTGTTTTACTGTGTGGAAGGTTTTTCCTGTTCTGCCGCTTGAAAAAGGGCCCTCCCGCCCGCCCCTGCGTTTAAACTGACCTTTATTCCTATTCCTTCGCCCGAAGCACAGCTGATCAGCTCCTCAGCTGTGTTTCGGGCTGATTGCAGCTACTGAGCATGTGCAGAAGCCAAATTGCCTGAGGGAACGCACGCGCGCGCGCGAGCGGAGGGAGCGTGCGCACGCAAAACATCGTGATGCGAACCGGTGGGGAAGGTAAGTGGAACCCACCCCTGGACAACACACTGAGATGTTCACCATGGTCTCCTTCTGCAGATTAAGCTGCCACTTAACTGATCATTGGCTAGACGGAGGCTCTCCTCCTGTTTCCCAAGGTTATTTCCATTATACTTTAAATCATAGGAGGAAGGCAATGGAATAGCACTTCCAAAAATGTTGCCAATAAAACGGCAGATATGTGTCTAGGAAGTCATCATAATCAATAACTAACTCAATGGCACCATAGGGAGGGAGGGAGATGGAGATCGTACTCCATGTATTCTATTACATTATTATGTCCTAAGCTCATCTGATCTCACGACAGCTATTAGAAGATGTCAAATATGAGGGTATCAATATGAGAAGGTTGGAATCACACATTGTAGTAAACCATGATGTGCTTTGTTGAATAAGAATTGTAGCTTATTAAACACAAAATGATTATACAAAATGTTATGCAATATGATGTGTACGTGTAGTCCTAGACATGTCTTCCTTATAGAAAGTACAAAGTTGATTTCTAAATATCTACAGCGAAAGATGGAGATGGGATATGAATATATATATATATATTTGACCTTTTGTAGAACTGCCACTAGTCAAAATATTGTCGTCTTCATGTGTTTGTTGCTATTTAAATTTGTGGGCTGCCAAATTTTCAAGGTTCACAGCCACTTCCAACATAATACAATGGAATAAAACTTTCACAATGTTTTCCCCTAATAAATGCATCTATTTTGCCTTCAAATTAGTGTTGATTCTTTCCCCCCCACAAAACTCTATTGAATTTCAAAAAACAGTTAAAAAGGAAGGAAAGGAAGGAAGGAAGGGAGGGAGGGAGGGAGGGAGGGAGGGAGAGAGGGAGAGAGGGAGAGAGGGAGAGAGGGAGAGAGGGAGAGAGGGAGAGAGGGAAGGAAGGAAGGAAGATCAAAATGGGGAAAAATCAGAAACAGGGAAGAAGCAAATTGGGAGTGCGAAAGGGAAAGGGAGAAGTGATAAAAAAGTATAACTTTCAATTTTCTTCAGTACAGATACAAGCATAAAATACAATAAACCTTTGAACTAGAATATAACATTGTTCACCATACTTCAATAATCAGAATCATTTCTAGTCATTTTTTTTTTCAGTTTCAAGCAAATAGTTCCAAAGTGGTTTACCTGGAAGTCATTGCTGATTCCTGAAAGTTCATTTCAAAATTGAGAGAGGCAGCAATTTCAAAAACATAACTTTATTTTCCGTTCACATGTGTGGGAATGATAGAAAACCTGTCTGAGCACTTGAGACTTGATTTCTTACACAGATTTCTGCTGTGTTATACCATGGTAAACAATACATGATTGATTTTGGCTCATATGTAATTAGATCATGTCTAATTGTCATATATATTGGAATGGCTTGGGAATATTAATAGGTTTAATTATTTTAAAAAGTATGAATATCAATATTGTTTAAAATAAAATCTGATTGATCTTTATATACTCACATTGGATCAGTGATAGAAACAAAATTTCTATCAAGCCGCCCAGAGTCCTTTGGGAGTTGGGCGGCATAGAAATACAAAGCAATATAAATTAAATAAATAAATAAATAAATAAATAAATAAATAAATAAATAACTTTGCCACCAAAATAGCAATCCATTAAGGTTATAATATAACTTACGAGTGTCAAACTTGATCATGTCACGTGACGTCATGTGATGTTTTTTGCCTTTGCGGAGCCGGGGTGGGCGTGGCCTGTGCATGATGCATCCGGCCCGCAGGCTGCCAGTTTGACACCCCTGACTTACAAGAACAGCTAACAGAATAATAGAATAGTTAGAATGGACCTTGGAGATCTTCCAGTCCAACCCTCTGCTCAAGCAAGGGACCCTATACCATTCCAGACAAGTGGCTATCCAGTTTCTTCTTAAAAGCCTCCAGTGATGGAGCACCCACAACTTCCGAAGGCAAGGCATTCCACTGGCTAATTCTCAACTAATTTCTCCTTAGTTCTAGGTTGCTTCTCTCCTCAATTAGTCTCCATCCTTGTTTCCTGTATTGCCTTCTGGAGCTTTGGAGAATAGGTTGACTCCCTCTTCTTTGTGGCAGCCCCTGAGATATTGGAACACTGCTATCATGTCTCCCCTAGTCCTTCTTTTCATTGAACTAGACATACCCAGTTCCTGCAACCGTTCTTCATATGTTTTAGCCTCCAGTCCCCAAATCATCTTTGTTGCTCTTCTCTGCACTCTTTCCAGAAGCTCTTTGAATGGAAGAGGACACAACCGGACCCACTACCATGAATACAAAAACCAATTTGGTGTAGTGGTTAAGGCACCAGGCTAGAAACTGGGGGACTGTGAGTCAGCCTTAGGCATGAAGCCAGTAGGAGAGCCTTGGGCCAGTCGTTGTTCCATCCCAAGAAAGAAGGCAATGACAAGTGTTGATTTTTCATGCAAAGACTTACAAGTAGTCCTCAACTTACAACAGTTCTTTTAGTGACCATTCAAAGTTACAATGGCACTGAAAAATGTGACTTATGAGCATTTTTCACAGTTCCAATTTCAGCAGTATCCCCATGATCATGTGATCAAAATTCAAACGCTTGGCAACTGGTTCATCTTTATGACCATTGCTGTTTCCCAAGGTCATGTGATCACCTTTTACAACCTTCTGACAAGCAAAGTCAATGGGGAAGCTAGATTCACTTAACAACTGGGTTGCTAACATATCAACCAGTGGTGGGTTGCTGCTGGTTCAGACTAGTTCACCGTACCAGTGGCAGAAATTTGCACCCGCTCGCTGAACCGGCAGCGATGGCTGGCTGTCCACGGCCCCGAACCAGTCCTCCGGTCACCGCAGCTGGCAAAGAACCCTCTGCGCATGCGCAGGGGGCTTCTGCGCATGCGCAGAGGGCCACAAGAGACGTCTAGAGTGACACTGGAGATCCAGCAAATCCGAATCTGACCGAGCACTTCTAAGAGCCTTCATTAGGACTTATTTAGTGGTGATACGGGCGGCAAAACGTTTGCATTTTTCCGCTCTTATTGCATCTGCTGATTCTCGCCCAGCCGCCCTGTTCAAGGTAACTCGTTCCCTCCTTAACATCGAGGGAAAGGAGGAACCTTTGCAGGGGAGAGCTGAAGAATTTGTACAGTATTTGGCGGATAAAGTCGCTCAGATTCGGATGGACCTGGACTCTGATTGGGCAAGTCAAGCTGAGATGACAGGGGCAGGTCTTAATCCAATTTTGTGGGAGGAGTTTGAGCCTGTGACTCCTGAGGAAGTGGACAAGGCTATTGGAGCGATGAGCTCCTCCACTTGTTTATTGGACCCGTGCCCCTCCTGGCTGGTCTCAGCCAGCAGGGAGGTGACACGAGGCTGGCTCCAGGCTGTAATCAACGCCTCCTTGAGAGAGGGGTCCGTCCCACAACCTTTGAAGGTTGCGGT
>QLTV01004101.1:2683006-2695195 GCA_003457575.1 Thermophis baileyi | reverse complement strand
TTTATTTATTTATATTATTTGTCAAACATGTATAAGATAAAAGATATAAGTATTATGAATACATGAAATGGATATGAATAAATGGGGACAGTAGGACAACCCTTAATGCCTTTTTGGCAATTTATTTATAATAATTTACTTATAATTTTTATAAAATATTATAATAATTTATAATAATTTACTTATTTTCCAAAGCACTAGAAGGCAAGATAAGAAACAATGAATGGAAAAACTAATTAAGGAGAGAAGCAACCTAGAATTAAGGAAAAATTTCTTGACAGTGAGAACAATTAACCAGTGTAATGCCTTGCCTTCAGAAGCTGTGGGTGCTCCATCATTGGAGGCTTTTAAAAGAGACTGGACAGCCACTTGTCTGGAATGGTATAGGGCCGTGATGGCGAACCTATGGCATGCGTGCCACAGGTGGCACATGGAGCCATATCCGAGGGCACGCGAGGCGTTGCCCTATATCAGCTCCAGTGCATGCGTGCGCTGGCCAGCTGATTTTCGGCCTTCCAGAGGGGGGAGGCCATTTTTGCCCTCCCCAGGCTTCAGGAAAGCCTCCTCCAAAAGCTGCACGTGTGTGCTGAGCGGCGGAGTGCCAGAGCCGGGCTGCCCTGCCAAAGGGACAAAGCGAGGCGATATCAGCCGTTTCCTGGCACCAGAGACGAAAGGGCGCAGCAGAGCAGCTATGAAGGCACGTGAAAGGTAAGGGGCTGGGATGCCAACAGGGCTGGAGTCGGTCTGCAAGGGAGTGACAGGCAAACTCCATTTTGGCTGAAACAATGGGTGTTCGTTGGGGTCCGGATTTTTTTGGGGGGGGAGCTCAATAAAAATGGTGGAGGTACAAAGAGCCGAGCAGGGGAAGGAGCAGAGAGCGGGGCAGGTGGCCGCCCAGCCAGCAAATGCTGCCCCGTGTGCCTGAGTCAGCTCCCAGCGTTCCTCATGTGCAGCCCCGCCATCCCAGGAAGGAAGCATCAGCAGCAAGTCTCTTTGCGGCTGCAGCGGCAGATGATGGGCCCAACCGCAGGCCATGTGGCACCCCCACCCGACCCCCACCATTCCTGCTGCCAGCCGAGCCAAGCCAAGCCAGGGAAGGAGCAGAAGTGGGGAGGCCAGCCGGGGTGGTCTCCTCACCTTAGTGGCCATGGTGGGCTTTGGCGGCATGTCTCCCCACCTTGGGAGTGAGCCTGACTAGCGACTCAGCTTTAAGGCTCCCTCCTACTGGGCGGTGGCGGCGCTGGGGGAAGGAGGAAGGCGGTAGCTGCGGTGCAGCTCTGGCTCCGTTTTCAGCCCAGCCGCCACCTCCCCTTCCCTTCCTGCCTGACTTTATTTATTTTATTTATTTATTTATTAAATTTGTATGCCGCCCAACTCCCAAGGGACTCTGGACTTCCAAGCCATGAGAAGGCGAAGAGCAGAATCCGGGCTGCCAAACACCGCCTGTGCTTCCTCTCACCTCCTGCTTCTTCCTGGTCACTTTTCCCATAGCCAGGGGCGGAGTTTCCACAAAGGTGTCCTGAAACCCAAGCAGGAAAAGGGAGAAAAGGAACCCGATCCGAGCCTCCCAGCCCTTTCCAGCCATCGGCCACCGCTGCAGGCACAAAGAGATTTGTCACTGCTGCTTCCTTCCTGGAGTGGTGGGGAGAGGAGGGGGGGGTGAAATCCGAAAGGCAGGCGGCCTGGGCGGGTTGTAGCCTTCCCGTCCTCCTCCTCTCTCTCTCTCTCTCTCTCTGCGCACAGGAGGAGCGGAGCAAGCCATTTTTAGTACGCAACAACAAAAAGGTTCGCCATCACTGGTATAGGGTCTCCTAATTGAGCAGGGGGGTTGGACTAGAAGACCTCCAAGGTCTCTTCCAACATTGCCATTCTGTTAATGTATCATTGAGAGAGAGAAACCTACAATGCACCTCAGTGATAAACCAAACAACAACACCAGAGGTGGGTTCCTGTAGAGAAACCTACAATGCACCTCAGTGATAAACCAAACAACAACACCAGAGGTGGGTTCCGCCAGTTCACCTGAACCGGTAGTGACCCGCTGGTGATGTCATGATGACATCACTGATCTGGTTCGGTCGGTGCCGGACCGTGGATGCCGCCATCTTTTTTTGAATTTTTTTGGATTTTTTTTTTGGTTTTTTTTGGGGGGGGGATTTTTTCTGGGTTTTTTTCCTTCTGCGCATGCGCAGAACCTGAATTTCCGGCACTGTGCATGCGTTGCCATCTTGTTTTTGGCTTTTTTTGGGGGGGGTTGATTTTTTGCACTGCGCATGCGCGTGCGGTCTTTGCACGCACGTGGCCACGTGGCTTGGGAGGAAGCGAACCCACCCCTGAACAACACACATGTCTGAAGAGCCAATATGTAGCTATGTGTCAGCCCTACAGCTCAGATTAGGAAACCAATGCAATACAGAATCTTGCAAGTCTATATTGTTTCCCTCATCCTCCTTTTATCTTTGTGTGAAGAAGTGAGGGGTTTGTCTGAGACCTTTTCTCAATTTTCTTTCCTGGCCTAAGCATAAGCCCATCTCATTGTTTTGGCAGTGGTTCTTCCTTCTGTTTGTTAAGGCCATCCCCTGTATCCTCTATATAATGCAGCTAGAATAAGCATTTTTAATACAGTGTTAATGTATATAGATGCCGGGATAATCCAAAAAGGGACATGGAAGTTCTAGTACAGGGGTGTCAAACTCGCATCGTCACGGCATTGTCACGTGACATATTGCGACTTTTCTCCCCTTCACTAAATCGGGCGTGGGCGTGGCCATAATGCGCATGATGCATCTGGCCCATGGGCCGTGAGTTTGACACCCTGGTTCTAGTACAACCAGAATCAAATTTGCTCACAGGATTTCTCTTAAGTATTTCCACATCTCCTAATATACTGTTAAAGTTGCAAAGTTGCTGATTCTCAAAGGTTTTTTTTTTACTACTAATTAGTTATGCATATAGAAAAATATTCACTTTGAATCCTACCTTGCTGCTTCATTCTGATAAGTGATTAATTTGCCCCAGATGGCTGCATTTTGAAATCAAAAGGCATAAAGTTATATGTTTATTCTCTTCTGTCAAAACTGAAGAAAACCTGAAGAAAAAGGTTTTTTTTTCTTACAAAGGGATTAATTCTGACAAAATATATGGAAAAGGTAGTGGTGTGGTTTTATACAACGGTTCTCTTAATTTTAAGCATTTTTAAAGAATTGTGTTATTCCTTTCTTAGTTGAAGAAAACGGCTGCCTTTGAAATCCAGCAAGGTTACAAAAAAGGCTTACATCCTCCCATTTTTGTGAAGCCCTTTTTGTGAAGATAACCAGAATCATAGAGATACCTCTGGGTAAGCAACCTGTAAAATTTCGAAAAGATAGCTGCACAGGTTAGTGAGATACAAGGGAGGAAAAAAAATCACTTGAGGGTTTGTGTTTCATATTGCTTTGTGTTCAGTTTTGTCAACCAAGTCACAAAGAGAACCATCCTTGATAGAGGGTAAATGGATGACATTCCACTGAGAAAATACATAAGAGGGCACACTTCAATTACACTACCTTTCATACACTACAATATAAGTAACATATATTATAAGGGTGCATGTTAAATACAATGCATTATATTATGTATTATTGAAAGGAAGCTTTTAACAGCTTCAGATGCGTTTCTTAAAATGTATTACCATAATTTTTGTGACTCATGTGTTGCTCTTGCTGTGATTATATTATACATTATTTAACACGATGCCTAAGTGGTCGAATATCACATCCTTTAAGCCAGGGGTTCTCAACCTGTGTTCCACAGACCCCTGAGGGGCCGGGTTGTTGTCACAGGCTTGAAGAAATGTTACGATTTAAATCTTGAGTTAAGTCTTGGGGATCCGTGGCCACAAAAGGTATTTAAAGGGGGCCCATGGTGAAGAAAAGTTCAAGAGCCACTCCTTTAGGCTTCTAAAGCCTTCAGAGCATATCCCCTGTTAGTCCCAATTATTTCAACAAAGAGGTGGTATCCTTCTTGTCTTTGGTTCAGAATATGAAGCTCTACTCATCCCTGCAGTTTGACAGGAATGGGGTGTCAAACTCAAGGCCCAGGGTGCTTAGATCGGGCCCGCGGGGCTACCCTGGAAATAGCGAAGGACCATGCCATGGTGCCTCTGCCAGCAAAAACAGAGCTCACAAGGGCCGCATGCAGTCCTCCCGAGCTCCATTTTCGCTGACAGAGGTTTGCAGGAGTCCGCCCCAGCCGAAAACAGAGCTTGCGAGGGCCGCGCATGGCTCCCTGAGCTCCATTTTCACTGACAGAGGGTTGCAGGAGTCTGTCCCAGCCGAAAACAGAGCTCACGAGGGCCACATGCAGTCCTCCCGAGCTCCATTTTCGCTGACAGAGGGTTGCAGGAGTCCATCCCAGCTGAAAACAGAGCTCACGAGGGCCGCTCATGGCCCCCTGAGCTCCATTTTCGCTGGCAGAGGGTTGCAGGAGGCCGTCACAGCTAAAAACAAAGCTCAGGAGCCCGTTTTCACTGGCAGAGCACTCGTGCCACCACAGGTGCCCCCTACACAAGTGACATCATGCTGGCCATGCCCACCCCGGCCCCCGAGTTCAAACACAACCCTGATGTGGCCCTCAATGAAATTGAGTTTGACACCCCTGCTATAGAGGTTGCCTCAGTCTTCTTCCTGTTATGCTGTTAGGTGCCAGAAATATGCATACCTTATCATCAGGTCTCTGCCCTCATCAACTGTCATAGAAAGACATTGCTCCACCTGTACTGAATTGAAAGCCAGGGAAAAAGTTGTGAGCATAGTAGACTCCAATCATGAGGACTTGTTAGAGTGGCAAACACCCCATTGGGTGCTATTAGTAGAACATCAAATATTCATAAATGCTTCAAGGCATTTATGGAAGCTCAGAAGGTCTTCCAAGGCCATGAACATCTGCCATAAAAATAAGTGAAAACGTTATAATAGCCTCCATAAGTTCATTAGATGCTCCTTCCCAAAGCATTGTGATTTGCTTTAAACATAATGAAGCTATTCTTGCTTGGAACTGGGAATGATCAGTTATTCAGGGAATATAGTCTCTTCCCTACCTATTCCACCCCACCTCACTTAAATTAATGCCTTTCTATGCAAAGTCATTGTAAATGTGTATGTCATAGCATGTGCCGAGATAGATACTGTAGGTCTTGAAAAGGCTAAGCAGGGTTGGATCTAGTTAGTACTTTGTTGGGGGATCAACCTAAAAATCTAGAGGGAAATTGTCTGGAAGAAGGTAGTGGCAAACCATTTGCTGGGTTGATGCCAAACAAACAATATGGTCATAATTTCAATAAAGCCAAGATTGAATAGAAGATGATTTCCTTCCTTTCCATGTAAATTATTAGTCATTTTTTTCCCCAGTTTGATTTCAATTTGCAAAGAGGACTGGCGAGAATCTCAGTGAATTTCTTATAAATTATCTTCTTTGACCCTTCTTATATAGATGTTCCTTGTGTATTTTTGGACTTGGTTAATGGCTAAGAATATAGAATATAGAATAACACAGTTGGAAAGGATCTTGGAGGTCTTCTAGTCCAACCCCCTGCTTAGGCAGGAAACCCTATATCATTTCAGACAAATGGTTGTTCAATCTCTTCTTAAAAACTTCCAGCGTTGGAGCATTCACAACTTCTGGAGGCAAGTTGTTCCACTGATTAATTGTTCTAACTGTCAGGAAATTTCTCCTTAGTTCTAGGTTGCTTCTCTCCTTGATTAGTTTCCATCCATTGCTTCTTGTCCTGCCTTCAAGTGTTTTGAAGAATAGCTTGACTCCCTCTTCTTTGTTGCAGCCCCTGAGATATTGGAACACTGCCATCATGTCACCCCTAGTTCTTCTTTTCATTAAACTAGACATACCCAATTCCAGCAACCTTTTTTATATGTTTTAGCCAGTGGTGGGATTCTAATAATTTAACAACCAGTTCGCCCAGGGTCAGGTTGGCTGTTGTGGGAGGTGTGGCCCATCCCCATCCTCCAGCTCTGCCACACATGCAGGATGATCCTCCCACAATGGCCAACCTGACCCTGGGTGAACTGGTTGTTAAATTACCCCCCATCAAAGTGGATCCTGGGCCCTGCACTGCACTGCAATGGAGAAATGGGCAACGGAGCGGCTGGCACAAGGGAAGGAGGAGGGAAAGCAGCCTTCTCCTTCCCTCATGCCAGCCGCTCCGTTGCCCGTTTCTCCATTGCAGCGCAGCGCCCAGGATCCACTTTGATAGCAGTGGGTGGGTGGGTGTAATTTAACAACCGGTTTGCCTGAACCAGTGCGAACCGCCTGAATCCCACCACTGGTTTTAGCCTTCAATCCCCTAATCATCTTTGTTGCTCTTCTCTGCACTCTTATAGGCCTTGTGTTAAATGGGAAATTATTGTCCTTCTGTAGCTTCCTTGACTTTCCACGCTTCAGTGAAAGACAGCATTTCAGGATTTTCCAGGAATGGACTGTTATGGATGGGAAATGTGAACATCAGCAGCAGCAGCTCTCTCCTACTTTCAATGAAACAATAAGTTAAAAGCAAGCATACATTTAAAAGGGAAGAAATATTCAGAGGAAATTCTCAAGCAACTTGAGAATAAATTAGAAAAAGAGGGAAAATGTATACTGTAAGATATCCTAAGGCAAATTTGAGCCAGCATTAATTTAAATGCCTGTCTCCTAATTCTGTTATAGTGCTGCAAATTGGCTCTAGAAAATTTCAGAAATAATTTTGGACAATTCAAAATCACTCCCTTTTTTATCTGGGTGTGGGTTTCTTCACACTCTTAATGCCAATGGTTTAATCTATCTCCAAAAAGATATATGAAGTTTTTTGCTTTCTATTTTAAAATAAACTTCTCAACAGACAAAGCAAACATGAATATTTCAAGGTCACTTATCAGCTGTTGTTTATTGACCTAAAATGCATATGTGTCTACACATCTAGTTTAGCTAAATTTGTTTTTTTTAATACCATGAAAATAAATACCTTAATCACATTAGCAATGCTTGGTCATCCTGTTTTAATGCCAGAACTAAAAAGATGAAGAACTGTCTTAGATATTTCTGATATCAGGTTATGCTTTCAGTCTGACTGTGACTTTCCTCCTCCCTTTTGCAAGCAAATAATTTCATTTCTTTTTTTTTTAAACCATCCCACTGCCTCCAAATGCTTAATCCATAATCAGAACAAAATGGTAGAGTGATAGTTTGTGAATTTATTGTGCAATGCCAGAGATATAACTATTCAGTATTAATAAGAAATGGTATTGAATAATAATTCACTACAGACATCCAACTGAAAAAAAAAAAACTTCAGTTGGTTATATTCTCAATTCTACTATTATTAAGTTAGCCATTGATAAGCTGGCATTTTATAGGGGTGTTCATATTACCGTACCAGAGGTGGGTTCCTACCAGTTCTATCCGGTTCTTTAGAACCATTAGTAAATCGGTGATGACATCACGGAGCCGGTTCTGTCGGTGTCTCCGTGGGTGCCACCATCTTGAATTTTGCTTCTGCGCATGTGCAGAAGCTAATTTTTGCTTCTGCGCATGCGCAGAAGCTATTTCTTGATTGCTGCATGCCCGGCGCAACCCTGAGCAAACCGGCAGCAAAAGGATCCAGAACCCACCCCTGTACAGTACCTATAATTTTGAGGTCCAAATACTGGAAGGTGTATCCCGGGCACATTTTCAAGAGATGCTTATTTTAAAACCAATTCAATGCCAGCAATATAGAAGGAATAGGACTGTGATAATCATCAACTGAAACAGCCTTTGACTTGATCACAAAAGTAAATCTGCTTGTACACTGTGCCTATCTATGCCAGTGTTTTTTAACCTTGGCAACTTTAAGATATGTGGACTTCAACTTTCAGAATTTCCCAGCATGCTGAGAGCTGGAGTAAAATTGCTTAAATTTTAAATTTCTTAAAATTACCAAGATTGAAAAACACTGATCTATGAAAATGGAACTTGAAACTTTTTTCCCCTTCTGTTCCTCATTCTAGGCAACTATGCCCTCTTCTAGGATAATTTATTTTATTAACCTTTCCAGCTTTTTTTTTCCTTTCCAAAGCAGCACATCATGGGCATTGACCATTAACTCCATAATTAAGTTCTTTCATCTCCAAAATATCTGATTTCAAAAATGTTTTGAACTTTTGAAAACTTTGGATTCTCTCTGCTATTCTGAACTTGTAAAAATCCATATTATGAGAGTCATTTATTATTATGAGAATGAGTGCTATAAGAGTGCTCGCTCTCTCTCTCTCTCTCTCTCTCTCTCTCTCTCTCTCTCTCTCTCTCTCTCTCTCTCTCTCTCTCTCTCTCTCTCTCCTCCCTCCCTCCCTCCCTCCCTCTCCCCATCTCTATCTATTCTCTCTCTCTCTCTCTCTCTATCATCTATCATCTATCTGAACAACAGAGAGAGATGGATAGAGAGATGATAGATAGATAGATAGATAGATAGATAGATAGATAGATAGATAGATAGATAGATAGATAGATAGATAGATAGATAGATAGATAGATAGATAGATAGATAGATAGATAGATAGATAGATAGATAGATAGATAGATAGATGAATATGTTTGGTAAGGCACTCAAAGATTATCTGGCCAATTGTGTCCTGAAATTATTCCTTTCAATTTGATTATTAATTAATAAATTTTAAAATGGATTTAGAATTGGAACATGTTTAGTTACTCAGTGACTTTTTTTCAGAGATGCTATCTCAGAATTAGAAAATACCTAGTAAAACACTGCACAATTTTTTGTGTTCAACATTTTACCCATAAGGGCTCAAATTGAGACAATTAGGCAGCAGGAAGTGGTGGAAGCATACACAAGAGAAGAGGCAGGAAGAGTTGGCTCCCTGTACACCACCTTTCATTGAAGAAGAATGCAGGGGTATCAACAAGGTAAAGGAGAACACAGGTGTGCATACCATATAGTTAGCCTTCATCCCTTAAATTAGCCTATTTCTTTCAGGTGAAGTGAGGATGCTGTTCCATTACTAATGTTCAGGTAAGAATCATCATTCTTTTAATATATACTTTTATTATTGCAAAACCAAAGGGAAAAAATTAAACTTTTTTTTAATACACAAACTCCATGACAGAAAAAAAGAACCAAATAAATAAATAAATAAATGTGGATAATCTAAAGAGTATGGAATTGTGTCTGTGTATACACAGACACAGGCACAAGTACATACATACATACAAACACTACACACATACATGCATATGCATATACATATACATGTACATATACATATTGAGGAGAGTACAGAAGATTAATTGTCTATGTTTAATATATTTATACAAAATTACATTTTTGTATGGCAAGAGTTTATCAGGAAAAATTGGCAATCTTTGGTACGCTGATAAATCACTCATTTCTCACTCCCCTCTATACAATTCTTGTTATTATCAAAACTGTAATTACATCTTGCTCTTGGGGGGGGGGAGTGGGAAAGATTTATGAATGGCCACAGATGCACATGGGCATCCATTAAAAAGGCACTAAAATTAGATTGAAACTTTTGAGAACATGGGACATGTAATTATCAGACGCACAACTGATAGAGAAAAACTGCAACATGAATTGAAACAACTTAGTATTCCGAGTACTTGGGTAACCCATAATACATCATAGAAAATGTAGAACTAGACAAAAATATGTAGAAACATAATTACTAATGTATTTGAATTGCTTCAGTAATAAAATAATTGCATTTGCAATTCTGAAATTCAGATAAAGAATTTGAAATATCTATGTGGGTATACCTCGAAGTTAGTGCTAGTTTTGTTCCAAGCCATGGCAATAGAGCAAATACTGCAATAAAGCAAGTTACACAAATTTGTTGGTTTCCCAGTGCATATAAAAGTTATGTTTGCACTATACTATAGTCTGTTAAGTGTGCATTAACATTTATGTCTTAAACAATCCCAAAGTATATACCTTAATTAAAAAAAAACTTTATTGCTAAAACATGCTAATCATCATCTAAGCCTTCAGCGAGTCATAATATTTTTGCTATACTGGAGAGTCTTGTAAAAAAAAAAAGGCAATATTTGTGAAGAGCAATAAAATGAAATACAATAATGCCTGTATATTGAAATTGTTGGTTTGGAATATCGACTTTGTACTGAGTCAGTGATCAGTATGGGAATTGGCACATCTCTTTTGTGGTTTATTATATAATGAAGTCTTGTGCAAAATATTTTTTCCAAGTTGTTTCATTCAGTTATAAAATATAAATAATACTTTATAGAATACAGAGAATAACCAAGTGCAGTGGTATTTATACAATAGAAACTGGAAACTGCACTGTGAGATTTAGATAAATTAAATCTTTTTTTAAAAAAGAAAAAAAATATGTCAATTTAATTTTAAATAGGGGCTCATTTAAAGAAAACGTTCAAATGTATATTTTTTTGAGAAAATAACAAAAAAAAATTAAAATAGCATTATTGATTAACATTACTGGATCAACTGTTTAGTTCTAACTCCTGAGGTTATTTAGCAATTCACAATTTAACTACATAGAATTTCATTGTGAATTTGTATGCATTTTTAACTTTCTCAGGTCACTTACAACCCATGAAAGATCAGGGTTAAATTTAACTCCTAATCCCCATTATATGCTTTCCCCCCCCCCTTAGGGAACGAGCCGAATTAAGATCAAATAAATTGCACTTTTCAGAATAGGTATAGTTGCCAACACATGAGTGCAGTTCCTTTGGGAAAATATTGAGTACAATATTAATAGCATATTTAGTTGTCCTTTAATTAATAAATACTTCATAGAACAGAAGACCTTTGTAGAAAGCATTGGACTCCTACTGCTCCTTAAGACAGGCTTAAAAGAGGATGACAAATAATGGTGTTTTGCTTGAAATATACATTGTCCCAAGGCTCTCGTACAGAAAGGACTTTACATAGATCAAGAGAGACCAGCTGATGCATCCTGGGCTCTTTCAGGATCTAGAAAATAATTTTATCTTGCCCATAACAACTTAACCAACTATAAATCATGGTGCAGTGAAACGTTCTGGGTCAGAAGAAAGCAAATGAATGTATACTCTAAAACACTAGACTAGATCCAGAGCTAAGCTCAGAGTTTATCTACTGAATTCACTGAAAAGTAACTTAATCATTATCAAATTAGGTCCCAGTTTTTCCTGCACAGAAAAAAAAATAGGGTTACTTGTGCAAAATAGTATATTGCACAATTTGACTTTTATGTGTTCATGTGTACTAATAGCAATAAAAGAGGCATGTTGAAAGTGATCCATTGAAGAATTTGCCCTAAATGCCCACTCTGGCACTAAGCTGTCTTCTGGTTTTCTGGAGACCTTTGAGAGATAAACAGACCTGAAGACAACTGTAATGCAAGTGGCATTGGTTTCATTTAAAGCCAACATGACAAAACATTATCATGGAGAGTCATGCCTACTATAGGGCAGTAATCACTACCAAAACAGGCATTTGTGGCTGCCAATATGTTTTCCAGTCAACATCCATGAAAGCTTCTTAGAGAGGCTCAAGTAGTTATTGTCACCTGTCCTAGAAATCCTGACAATGGAATTGCTGCAACTTAGATGTCAATATTTTGAAGACAGAAATAATTTTTCTTGACACTGATTGAAATCCTGATTTTTATATATACACACTAAGTTGTCCATTCCACCATCAGGGATACTTCTCTGATATCGCTTTCAGTTTATGGGTCTCAACAAAATGCAAGTCAAAAGACATAATGCAAGTCAAAGTGATAAAGGCAGTTTTGACAAGCAAGTAGTGACACTAGCCCTTATCACCTCACGGCTTGACTATTGCAATGCGCTCTACATGGGGCTACCCTTGAAGAGTGTCCGGAGACTACAACTGGTCCAGAATGCAGCTGCGCGAGCAGTCGTGGGTGTGCCAAGGTACACCCACACAAGTACCATCCTTCGCGAGCTGCACTGGTTGCCGATTGCGCTCCGGTCACAATTCAAGGTGTTGGTTGTTACCTTTAAAGCCCTACATGGCTCAGGACCAGTTTATCTGCGTGACCGCCTTATGCCACATACCTCCCATCGACCAGTGAGGTCGCACAGTGTTGGCCTTCTTCAGGTCCCATCGGCCAGACAGTGCCGGCTGGCGGGACCGTGGGGGGGGGGGCTTCT
>QLTV01004101.1:2638852-2661829 GCA_003457575.1 Thermophis baileyi | reverse complement strand
GGAGCAGCAGAGCAGCAGCAGACCTGGCCGCACAGTCCGCTGCCTCACCGCCATCTGAATTGCGCAGGTCTAGTAGGGCTTCATAACGCCCCGCCTACCTGCGTGATTACGTATGCTGGACAGCTCCATCCAGGAGGGGAGGGGTGTTATGTTCTAACTGTTTCAACTGTGTTGCATGGTTCCAACCAGGTCCAGCGTTTGAGCGGGAAAAAGCTCAAACGCTATTGGCTGGTCTGTCTGACAGCTCCCTATAAAAGGGCAAGCTGTCAGACTGCTCTTTGCTGGTTGCTTACACAAGAGCTGAAATAAAGAGCTGCTTTGGAAGTCTGTCTCCTGTCATCTCTACCCACTATCTAACACATATATATATTTGTCTGGGCTGGGCTTGAGGCCTCTTTACCGAAGCTTTCCAGTGCTGTAAACAACATCTGTAGTAGCCTTGCCCTTATGTTCAGGATTCACCTTAATCTTGGCTGATACTTGAGGGAATTCTAATCTTACTGCAGTGGATTTAATGGAACTGCTAAATTGAACTCTGGATTAGATGTCTGTTTGTGTGTGATCTTTTTTCTTGGGCTCTTGCAGCAGAACAGCAGATCACTTGGGTGCTATTTGTTGTTTTGCCTCAAAAGCAAAAGCTACTAGTCTGAAATCTCATTTGAAATAATAATACAGGACTGTTCACCTAAACATGTACAGTATATAAACTTGTGCTCTGCTAAACATTCCTTATGCATTTTTCTGTCCTTCCCATTTACTTTGATGGAGATGAAATTGTTTGAATAAAAATATATGGGAGGCATGGACAGCTATTGCCCATTCTTATGAAGTGGCATGATTCAGGGATAATTATCCTGTTCTTCATTGTATGATGATCCCAGTAACCAGTTTATAATAGGTGCATTGGTTGATGCAGTCAATGAAGAGTTGAAGTCATGGTCTCATTGGTCTCACAGCCCTTTTCACATCCATAGACTTGGAATTAGCCAAAGAATCTATGACAGTGTTGCTCCACAGCACACCTGACTTAACCAAATACATGAACATTGAAACTTACACCCAGGATTATGGATCTTATACAACTCTGCCTAACCACATACTTTCAATTTGACGGACAACAATCAAGAAGTAAAAGGTAAAAGTTTCCTCTGTCCAGTCTTGTCTGACTTTAGGGCATGGTGCTCATCTCCGTTTCTTACCCAGGGGAGCCAGCGTTGCCCTTCTATGGTCATGTGGCCAGCATGACTATATACACCGAGGCTCATGGAACGCTATTACCTTCCCACCAAAGTGGTACCTATTTATCTACTCGCGTTTGCATGCTTTTGAACTGACAGGGCAAGCCAGTGGAGTATAAATTGAGAGGAAACCCCACTCCTTACTAGCACTGATGATATTACCTAGTTTGATTAATGATACTGCAAGAAAACAACCAAGCTCAGAGAGCACCAAGGACCCCTGATTTGAAGTGCTGCCATGCCTTCAAAGGCAGAACTAAGGAGAAATTTCCTGACAGTTAGAACAATTAACCAGTGGAACAACTTGCCTCCAGAAGTTGTGAATGCTCCAACACTGGAAGTTTTTAAGAAGAGATTGGATAACCATTTCTCTGAAGTGGTGTAGGGTTTCCTGCCTAAGCAGGGGGTTGGACTAGAGGACCTCCAAGGTACCTTCCAACTCTGTTATTCTAAGTGCATTCTAAGTGCGGTATTCTACATGTAGGAATGTTTTCTTTCTAAAATTGCATCTTCTGTATAACTTTAATTTAATAAAAATTTTAATAAATGAATAATTTGACTAGCAGGTCAGAAACGACCTCAGATAACCTGCAGCTCTCCAGAAAGAAAGAAAAAACCAATCTTTTTTTCCCCCTGTAAGTGTGCCAGTGCCTGTCATATCTTGAATAATTTTCTCTTTCTGGAGAAGAGTCTGAATCCCCATGGGCAACATTTGCTTTTGAAATGCATTTGATCTCATCTAAACATTTGTGAATATCAGCTGTAAGTACTTTGGAATAGAATCTCTTGCCTTATTACATCCACCAAACTGGATAGTTTGCACAAAATAATAGGTGCACTGGACTCAAGTACAAATGCAAAATATAAAAGGCTTTTATTATTGTCCCTTTGCTCATTGTTACAATAAATCAATCATTGTAAACAGCTTTCATACATTGGCTATGTTCTTTAAAAAGGAAATCAGTGTGAGGTATCAAAGACCAGCTCTTCAAATATGGCTGATTTGTAAGAGCTTTAATGAAAACCTAAATTAACGCAAGACACTTTTGGAATTCTTCTGACACCATTTGTTAGTAAACATAGCTTTAAATGACATACTGTAGACTTCCCATTCTTTCCATGAACATAAAACTGAGATCCCAATGGGGTTTATTTGTTTGAACTGATTTTGATGTGAGTTATGATCAAATAGGGAAATGGCTCTCTTGCCTTACTGGAAGAAACCAGGTGAGAGGTTTGTATGATTAAAAACCATATCATTCAGTCAGTCTCCAATGTATTATACCCGTATTTATAAGACATGCTTACCCATAAATCTTCTGCATTTTGTTTGCTTCCTGTAGACAGTCAAAACCTCCTGGGTTTAAGTCTCGGTAGCTATTTAATTTATCTCATTTCAACCTCTGTGATGAAAAATTGTCAAGATGCATGGTGGTCCCACACAAACACTGGTGTTGTTTTTTTTTCCCAGGTATTTAGTTAGATATCACTTCTGTGAATTATGGAAGTTGACAACTTGGTTTGGCTGAACCTTTTTTTTTTTAAAGGAGATTATCTAAAATCAACAAAGTGTTTGGTTGTTTTCCAGCGATGCCAGAAAAAAAATGTAGTCAAATCTCCACATACGTATATACATACCCATCTGGCTATTCATTTTTGGGTTAAGCAACATTATACAGAATGTAAGAGGAGAACAAAACAATAATAAGAGAAAGACATCAAAGGGATGAAATAACAAAAAGATAAAGAAACCTAGCTAAAGCTATTTTACGTCAGCACCGTTCACAATACTTCTTGATATGTTTTTCTGTGCTCGTAAACATCTCTGTTTCTACCATGTCCATAATTTGTATATTGCCTTTTGTCAGGGGTGGGTTCTAACTTACCTCGCTGCCGGTTCGCTTCCTCCCACACCGCATGGCTGCGTGCGCATTGCGTGCTGTGTGGCCACACATGCGCAGTGACGAAAACTCAGCTTCTGCGCATGCACAGAAGCAAAACAAGCATTTTTTTTTTAAAAAAAGCCAAAAACAAGATGGCGGTGCATGCGCAGTGCCGAAAACTCGGCTTCTGCGCACGCGCAGAAGCAAAAACCAGCAAAAAAAGAAGAAAGAAAAAAAACCAAAATTTTTAAAAGCAAAAAATCCCCCCCCCAAAAATAAATAAAAAAAGATGGCGGCGTCCACGGACCGGCACCGACAGAACCGGTTCCGTGACGTCACCACCGGTTTACTACCAGTTCTATAGAACCGGTGCGAACCGGGAGGAACCCACCTCTGCCTTTTGTTCTTTAAACTTTTCACCTCTCTGAAGATCTCCTGAATTCCATCCTAAATGACTCTCTTGATTCATTCATCTTTTGCTCATGTAATCATCTTGAGGTTTAATTCTCATTCATTCTTTCTCTATAACCTGCTTCTTTTGTACTGGTCACTTATATATAATCAACATTCATTTGCATCCATTCACTCTTGACCCCGTGTTTTCTTGTTTCACTACAATCGCTTCCTAAGTACTCTATTATGTCTACATTCAACTTTTATTTTATTTTTTGGCATATCAGATTCTCACTTCCATAAAACAGTGTGGATAGAAACACACTCTAACACTTAACCATTTTCACTTTTTTTCACCAACATTCAATTCCTTGCAACAGATGATTAGTCCCTACATTAGTCTACTAGTATTTGCACATTTTAAATTTTATCTGAAAAGATAAAAGGATCTGAAAATAACATTTATCACAGCACAGTACTTAAGCAAAATGGTTTGGTTGAGATCGGCATATGTGGGACAGTTTGGGGTAGATTGTAGGGATGACACCGAAATGCAATTTTGTCATATTTTATTTATATATTAGATTATTGTATTCCAATTTCATTTTAAATTGTATTTTATTCCAATTACATTTTAAGTCGTATTTTATTCCAATTTCATTTTAAATTGTATTTTATCCCATTTCATTTTAAATTGTTTTTATCAGATTTTAGTAATAATTTGTGTCTGGAACTCTGCACTTTGATATGGCCCAAGGGCTAATCAATAAAGTAAACTCAACTCAACTCACAAACATTCAATTCCTTGCAACAGATGATTAGTCACTACATTAGTCTACTGCAGGGGTGTTACTCGCGGCCTGCGGGCCGGATGCATCACGTGCTGGCCCCACCTCCGCCCAGTTTAGCGAAGGGGAAAAAAGTCCTGATGCGTCACATGATGCCACGAGTTTGACACCCTTGGTCTACTAGTATTTGCACATTTTAAATTTTATCTGTTTCTCCATTTGTATTAAGTATTCAATCAAGGAGTATAAATGTATTCACTTGTTTTTCCCCCTTCATTCTTCGTTTAAGTTGTGTTATACATTTTCTTTGTCAAATACAACTATTTGGTCTTTGATGAATTAATTTTCAGAGTCATATTCCTCGTTGCATCATTGATTGATTGATGAGGATTGATTATGGGTCATCAGGTTGTTTGTGACTCCTAGTGACCACATAGATAATTTTTCTCTACAATGCATCATGCAATCTACCTAACATTTACTGAAAATAATTTGGGTTCTTAGCCAACAATGTTTACTAAAAAATACACGAGCAAACCGCATGTATATTTTAACATTTTTTCAACTAAGTTATCTCTGGTATAACCTACCTGTTTTCAACATTATGATACCATTTATGATTTCCTTAGTATCATTTTCTTGACACTAATTTAGAATATTTGTTTTATTTCCACTCTGACATTTATTTTGCTGCTTGCTGAGACATCTTTACCCTGTTTCCAAAGCATTTTTTTTCTTCCTATCAAAATTGTTCTCCAATTTTCATGGCCTCTTTTAAAATTTAGCCTTTCTTGCTCTCTTACTGCATTCTTTATATCACATCTGTATTGTATATATACAAGTTATACATTACAATAAGTTTGATCCTCAATTACAGGTAGTTGTCAACTTACAACCATTCATTTAATAACCGTTCAAAGTTACAAAGACACTGAAAAAAATGACTTATGGCTATTTTTCACACTTACGACCATTGCAGCATCCCCATGGTCACATGATCAAAATTCAGACAAAATGCCAGGCAACTGGCATGTAGTTATGATGGTTGTAGTGTCCAGGTGTCATCTTTTGCAAGCTTCCAATGAGCAAAATCAGTGGGAAAGCCAGATTCGCTTAACAAATATTTTACTAATTTCACAACTGCATTGATTCACTTAACAACGGTGACAAAAAAATCTGTAGAAAGGGGCAAAACTCATTTAAGAACTGTCTTGCTTAGCAAGACTTTTGCTTGGAACTTTTGGGCTCAGTTGTGGTTGTATGTTAAGGACTATCTGTATGCTTTAAAAGAGCCGAGGTGGCGCAGTGGTTAGAGTGCAGCACTGCAGGCTACTTCAGCTGACTGCTAGCTGCAGTTCGGCAGTTCAAATCTCACCGGCTCAAGGTTGACTCAGCCTTCCATCCTTCCGAGGTGGGTAAAATGAGGACCCAGATTGTTGGGGGCAATATGCTGACTCTGTGAACCGCTTAGAGAGGGCTGTAAAGCACTGTAAAGCGGTATATAAGTCTAAGTGCTATTGCTATTGCTATTGCAGCAGTCCCTTTCTTATTGTCTCACATACATTTTTCTCTTATCCATAGCTTTCATTATACCACTGTTGGAAGAAATATCCATCTGGTTCAGTTCCAAGCTGGGAAAAAGACACTGGAAACATGGAAGCTGATCTGAAAGATGGTTTTAATGGTGGACAGAACCATCAAGCACATGGTCCTGGTGCAGCTGACCACATGGAGTTGAGAATGAGGGTTATTTACACCTTCTCTTGGGCCTTTGTCTTGAGCTTCCTGTTCCTGTGCAAGAATATGTATTCTATTTGCTTCTTGTAGAGCTTTTCATAGCTTCATAGCTAACCAGGGGTGGGTTCCGGATTTTCTTACTGCCGGTTCGCTCAGGGACGCATCACGCGGGTGGGACGTGGGTGTGCGCTGCACGGGTGGGTCACAGGTGCGTGCCACGTGGGCGGGTCGTGGGTGCATGCCACGCACTTTGTGTGCGCGCACGCACAGTACAAAAAAAAGCTTCTGCGCGTGCGCAGAAGCAAAAAACAAGAGAACAGGCTCGGGGGCGTGGCAGGCCTGGGTCGCTGCCAGTTCTAGCAACCCAGGCCACCACGTTACTAACGGTTCTATAGAGCCGGTCCGAACCGGTAGGAACCCACCTCTGTAGCTAACCCTGTAGGTTGTCTGAGAAGTTTGGAGGGTGGTGCAATGTCCCCAGGTGATTTTGAAATGTGGTGAGCTCTGCTGCTAGATAATCCTATTATGTCCTGGAGGGTCATGTCTTAATCCCATCACCCTGGATCTGAAGGTCTTTTGTTTTGTAGATAGGCTGTCCCAGTCTTTCTTAATGGGCACAAAATATCTGCTGGGGGCAGGGAGCTGGGGCTGAGTTTCTGTCTCCCTTAAGATTTCTATTTGTCTTTTAGAGGAAATATAATATTCTGCCTTTTTAAATATTTCTCAAAATATTTCATTCTTCTAGGAGGGGTGACTTCCCTCACCACCAAGCATCTTTTTCCTTATTTCCCTTTAACATAAATTCACCCGATGCTGATGCTTTCTACCACATATTTCTTTCACTGATTCTCAGGAGATTAACTCTATCTCTTTTGATATCATATTTTGTCACCATTTTGTCACTATTAACCACCTTCCATTTAAATTGAGAGAGTACAGGTTAATGCACCCGTAGGCCTTGCCATTATTTCAGCAGGCCTAAATTGAGCAGTGGTTGTTTCCTCATCTTGAAAATAAGTGTGGTGAGGCAAAAAAAAAAAAGGCTTTCGATATCTTCGGCCACATAATCAAAAATAGCCATGAAATTTGTCCTTGTCTGTCATTGATTTTAGGGGGTGGGGTTTTTATTTAGTTTATTATTGCTCCTAGGACGAGAAAATGTGCTTTGGGTGCTTAGAAAATCAGCCAATATGATTTCTTCCCTCAGTGACTCAGATTGCTGTTCATCCACACTGATAGCCTCATTTTCTACAGGGCACTATAATGTCAGAATCCAATTCCTGAGTAACTGAGGTCATGTCATGGTAGAAAAACAAGAAGCTCTGTCAAGTGGTGCTGTAGCAAGAGATCAAAGTAACAGTGGAAAGAGAAATTAAAAGAGTGCAAAAATAGTGGAAGATATAGTAGGTAGTTCCTTCTAAGATAATTTGTCCAACTCCACTGAAAATATTTAGAACATAGAATATCAAAGTTAGAAGGGACCCTAGAGGTCTTCTAGGCCAACCATCTGCTCAAGCAAGCGACCCTATACCATTTCAGACAGGTGGCTGTCCAGTCTCTTCTTAAAAGCCTCCAGTGATGGAGCACCAGTGGTGGGATTCAAATTTTTTTACTACCGGTTCTGTGGGCGTGGCTTGGTGGGCGTGGTGTGGCTTGGTGGGCATGGCAGGGGAAGGATATTGCAAAATCTCCATTCCCACCCCACTCTGGGGCCAGCCAGAGGTGGCATTTGCCGGTTCTCCAAACGGGCGTGGCAGGGGAAGGATACTGCAAAATCTCCATTCCCTCCCCACTCCAGGGGAAGGTTACTGCAAAATCCCCATTTCCTCCCGATCAGCTGGGATTCGGGAGGCAGAGAATAGATGGGGCGGGGCCAGTCAGAGGTGGTATTTACTGGTTATACGAACTACTCAAAATTTCCGCTACCGGTTCTCCAGAACTGGTCAGAACCTGCTGAAACCCACCTCTGTGGAGCACCCACAACTTCTGAAGGCAGGCTGTTCCAATGGTTAGTTGGTCTCCCTGTCAGGAGAACTATCTGTAAGACAACATTAAGTGCAGAACTTGTCTAGGGTGAAAATCTCTTAAGTATTCTACATATGTAGAAAAAACAGACATAGGACATATATTGTTCTGCTTTTTTAAATTTAGGCTTCATGGCCTAAATCATGTATATCACATTAACAAGACATTTTTAAATAGTGGAGAAAACACACTTAAAATATGTGAACAAACTGTTGCCAAATTAAACCTAATTAAAAGCATTTGTTCCTTCCAACTGCAGTCAGACTCTTTCAATTTGATAAAAAATTAGACTTTATCAACATTTCATGCTACAATTTAAGTTATTTTTTTAAAAAAGCTTGCATTTGCATTAAAAATGCATAGTCATCTAAATGGAGTTTTCCTTCAACATGCTATGAAATAAACAGCTGATTTTTAAGCTAGGAGGCACTATGGTATAAAATACAATAATTTTACGTCAACTTGGATGGATAATGCCCCTGAATTAGGTTCTTAGGAGATAACTCAGAGAGCATATGACAATCTTAGACAAATGTCAAAAGTTTTTTTATTACTAATTTAAAATATATTTTTTTCTTACAAAACTGGGTGTGAGAAAACTGAATTTAAAAAAAACAGAAAAATGTCATGGATACAAATAAGTTCTGATTTACAAGCAGAAAAAATTGCATTCACATCAGATATGTAATATGAATTATGGGGTGTTGATTTATTTCAGGATGGCATAATTTAGGAAGACATTAATCATTTTTATAAGATACCTTACATTTAAGAGGTCCTTATAAGATTTCCAATAGTGCTTCAAAAATTCCAGGAAATTGGAATATTAATCATGCATTTAATAGGCTGTACTACATAAACCGAATAACAGAATAACAGAGTTGGAAGGGACTTTAGAGGTCTTCTACTCCAACCCCCTGCTCATTCAGGAAACCGTATACCATTTCAGACAAACGGTTGTCCAATCTCTTCTTAAAAACCTCCAGTGTTGGAGCACCTACAACTTCTGGAGGCAAGCCATTATACTGGTTAATTGTTCTCACTGTCAGAAAAGTAACTGTAAAGACTTTATTCAGCCACATATGCTATATTAAGTTTACAAATCTAGGAACCTGAAGCCACATTTTTCCGGACAACTTTGGACTGAGATCAGTAGTGGGTTCTAAAACCCGTTGTTACTTGTTTGCGCGTGTGCTCGCGCACGTGCGCGATGCTTCTGCACAGAAACGTCCCGGGTGGGTGGGCGGAGCCTCCCGCCGCCGCCACTATCGGTTCTAAGAACCAGGCCAAACCGGGAGCAACCCACCGCTGACTGAGATGGGATGTATCTAGGTAGGCATTCCAGTGGTAGAGTTTGACTGTTACGTACTAGAGATGTCCCTGAGGAATGTGTCTGAAACACAATTATCAACCCCAGTGATTTCCCAAAACTCTATTCATTGTAACAATTGGACAGATAAATACTCAGTAGTGCTCAGTCCAGGAAAGAAAATTCTGTCATGCTAAAAATGTCAGCCCTATTTTTCTTTTTGTAAGTCTTTCCTTCCTTTTCTAATTGTTATCTAGGAATATATCTCAATATTATTTATATATTTTTTTAAAAAAAGTCAAGTATAAAAACAGTAAGTGTAGGTTTCCAGTAGAAGAATGATTGCTAGAAATTTAAAATATGCTTAGATTTTAAAGCTGCTTTATTTTCAGGCAAGTTTTAAACATCTGCAGCAATTTGCCCTGCCTAGGCTAGTAGCTTTGACTTCATGTGTATTGAAATGGAGGTAAAAGTGTATTAATTTTATGACCAAATATATATTTGGATATTTAGAAAAAAGGATGGAATGTAAAAGCGTGGTCTATCCTTTGTATAAGGATATATCTGTGCCCTTATAATTTCAAAATCTGGCAGTGCAAAAGGTCACTTTTAAAAGTGGGTGATAAATTTTACTTTCATGTATTAACAGAGGGATACAAGCTATTTTCCAAAGCACCTGAAGGCCAGACAAGGAATAATGGATGGAAACTGAACAAGGAGAGATTCAACCTGGAAATAAGGAGAAATTTTCTGACAGTGAGAGCAATCAACCAATGGAACAGAAGTTGCCTTCAGAAGTTGTGGAAGCTTCGTCACTGGAAGCTTTCAAGAAGAGACTGGACTGCCATCTGTCAGAAATGGTGTAGGGTCTGCTTGGGCGGGGGGTTGGACTAGATGACCTACAAGGTCCCTTCCAACTCTGTTAATCTGTATCTGTATTTTAGGTAGATGACTCTTGTTTAGTTGTAAAGTGCAGCCAAAGTCCCAGTTTTTACGTATTTTATTTTTATTTTATTTATTCAATTTTTATAACCGCCCAACTCAAGCAAGTGACTCTGTTTAGTTCAGTCCCTAGAACAAGATTTTCATAAACATAATTTATGAAGCATCATTAGGAAAGTACCATCAGTTCAAAGGTGGTCATTATTTTGCTTTGTAAGACATCTTGAGGAGTTCTCCAAATAAATGTTAGGAAGAATATAGTATATCCTAAAATAAAGCTCTTGGGAGTTGTTTACATATGCAATTTATTTCTTCAATTGATTTAATCAATTATGGCTTGGATTGATGGAGAGGCCTGGAGGAAATGACTCCAGTTTCACACAGACTCAGTGGGCATATGAATAACTGGACAAGTGTTAGGACACAGGTTATCCTCAAGTTATGACCATAATGAAGTCTGCCCATCATGATCGTAACTGGTGAGGTTCATAAATCGGGTAACCCATGTTACAACCTTTTTTGTTCATTAAATGACTGCCATGATCAAAGGGAACCAAAAGCTCACTCCGGATGAGCTTATTGCTAAAAAGGGAAAGTAAATGCTGGTTTTCAGGAAAACCATTGCCAAATATATACCATTGTTTTTATTGGTTTCAATTATTTAATTATATGGCATTTTGGTATATTTGTACTATGTTTATAATGTATGATGTCTGAAATGTTAGTTTATATATATATATATATATATTGTCATGTGATTGTGAAAGATTGCAAACAGCCATAAATGTAGCCCAATTGCTGAATGCCTGAAATGCAGTCACATCACCACAGGGAGGGGCCCGACCATCAAAACTTCAAATCTGAGTCAGAAGTACCCCAGGGAGATCCATCATAATTTTGAATAGTTGCTGCAACCAATCACAAGTTGAGGACTACCTGTATTGATGACTCCTGATCTAGGGAGTATATTGAGCCTTTGAATTAAATGTTAGAGCATCATTTGAGATAAAACCTTAATTTCTCCCATTTTCTGAAATGGAGGTAGCTCCCTTTAAATCAAGTTTTGCTTTTTTCTAGTCCTTTAAAACTTAAAATCTCCTACATGGTTCTTGCAGACCTGATAATTCTAATTTTATGCAATGAGATGCTTACAACAGTGGAAAAGGGAGATATTATTTAGATGGGAGTAGTGGAACAAAATTAAAGACTGTAGTTCAAAAGTTGTAATATGGCTACATTTTCTAAAACGAATAAAAGCAAGAGTTCTTAGAATTCTGAATGCCTATGTTACCATACCATTTTTTAAAAAAATTAAAAGATCACTTTCTAAAAACATTAACAAAGTGATGCAATAACAGAATGGAACAAACCTCTCTGTAAAACATAATTAAAATTGTAGCAAATGGAGGAAAAGTCAGACTCAGCTTTTATAACTTCAGTGATAAATTCACATTTGTCTCAGTTTAGTCCTTATTACATAAATTAGAATAGATTTCAGTTAGAGAAAGGAAGAAGGTGATAACACAGCAACCCTATTATGAAAACTGTAGCAATAATAAGCAGATATGATATTGATCTAACTATCAGGCAATTACAAAGCCTACATTAAGAGTAATTCAAATTCACAAGCATTCAAGTGACTCATATAGAGCTTTGTTAAAAAAAAATACCACAAATAATATAGAAGATGAATACAGGAAGAAAAACAGATAAAATTTATTTTTTCTAGAAAAAAATTATACATAGCCAATCTGGACCAAATGGATGTTCAAAGCATCTCTAGTAGAAACAAATGATCTCCTAAGCCAGGCTCATAGCCCTCCCCACAACACATTTTTTTTTATGGACACCCGTTTAACATTAGCTGAACTCTATCATATAATCATATAATCAACGACACAAAAATTCTATCCTAGACTGAACAAGATTAGATAGATGATAGATAGATGATAATGTTGTGGCCCACCAGCGGCCAGCAGAGCTGGCGGCAGACTCAGACAGTGAGGAGGTTGGGGAGGAACATGGTCCAGTCCTGGAGTCTGGGGAAGGCTCTGATGAGTGCTCTGTGTCAGAGGTAGAGATGGGGCCAGGGCTGTCCGACAGTTATCAGCTACCTTCGGAGTCGGAGATAAGTGGGGCTGAAGAATAGCTGGAGCCTGTTCCCGATGTGCGCATGCGCAGAGCTATCAGATGTGCAGAGCTATCAGGAGAAGGGAACAATTAAGGAACAGAGGTTGACTCGGGAGTAAAAGCACAAGGGGATGCTGAATGGCCACTCCCATAGAAAATAAATAGGAGTGAAAGGGGAGTGGTGTTTGCAGGAGACAATTAATTCATTTGTGTGAAGATTTGCTTATCTGAGAGACTCCTTGCCAAGTATTTCCTTGTTCAGCATTGCGTCAAGAAGCTATCGGCCTGGCAACTATCCAAGGACTGATAAGGTCTGTGTTTGCAACTCACCCTTGAAAGACTGTTTGCCGGGACTTTGCTGGATGTGAATGCTAAGAATTCACATTAGCCAAATAAAAAGGGGTTTTTAGGGACAAGAAGTCTTTTTCATGATTTGGTGAAGCCTAGGTCAGAACAGATAAATAGATAAGACTCCAATTCTACCTGGAAATATTCTTGTCTGAGGAGTTCCTTTTGCCTATGAGCTAGTAGTGGAAAGTTGGCAACAGATCAGTACTTAAGCAAAAAAGATGATTCACTATTCTTAATAGCTTTAAAAAAAAACACTGCTAAGATGTTTGCTGCCAATGACCTTGCATTTTTATCAACAGGACTCTGATTAAATTGTGGATGAGCAGAAACTCTGCAATCATAGATTTGCAGGTTCTAGAGTTCCTATATTGATTAATTAGATAAAAAATGAACAGTGGTAAGTTCAACTTTCTGATCCTGGTTGGTGCTAAATGTTTGGGTTTTTAAGAGCAAAAGTCTAGACTTCATAGGAAAATGTGTGTGTCTGTGGGGGGGGGGGTTGAAGCTCTGCATGAGCTGTAACATTTTTTTTTGTTTCTTTCAATTATTCCCAGTGTTTTGCTGACCTCTTCCCATCATGGGAATTTGGATGTCCATGAATGCACTGTCCATATGCAAGAGTAATGTCAGAGAATCCATTGGTTGCTTATGTGTTCCAGCAATAAGTACATGGACCCAGCTGAACCTAAAAAAATGGATGTGTAAATAGCAATAGCAATAGCAATAGCACTTAGACTTATATACCGCTTCATAGTGCTTTACAGCCCTCTCTAAGCGGTTCACAGAGTCAGCATATTGCCCCCAACAATCTGGGTCCTCATTTTACCCACCTCGGAAGGATGGAAGGCTGAGTCAACCTTGAGCAGGTGAGATTTGAACCGCCGAACTGCAGCTAGCAGTCAGCTGAAGTAGCCTGCAGTGCTGCACTCTAACCACTGCGCCACCTCGGCTCCTTAAAAATTATATGGTTTAAAGCAGGGGTCTCCAACCTTGGTAACTTCAAGATGTGTGGACTTCAATTCCCAGAATTCCCCAGCTAACATCTAAAATTCACTTGAGGCTGAGAAACACTGGCCTGTAGGACAGGGGTCTCCAACCTTGGCAACTTTAAGACTTGTAGACTTCAACTCCCAGCAAAGCTGGCTGAGGAATTCTGGGAGTTGAAGTCCACAAGTCTTAAAGTTGCCAAGGTTGGAGACCCCTGGTTTAAAGGTACCTTGGAAATCTTTTGAGTGTAAGTCCCTGCTGAGGTCAGGAATTCTCAGATTATCCAGACCTTTGTTTGAAAACCACCAGTGATAGGGAACCATTGTCTGTTCAGCCGGGCTGTTCAATCACTTAACAATTCCCACAGTCAGGAAATTTCTCCTCATGTTTGGTTTGGGTCTCTCTCTATAAAAACTTCCATTTCCTCCATTAAAAAAAAGAAAAGAATGGAATGACATTGGCTATTCTCCCTTCTTTTAGCATTTCCCGTGTGGGGTTCCTGGTGCTCTGTGTTTGGTTGTTTTCTTGCAGAGGTTTTATTACTGAATTCGGTAACATCATCAGTGCTAGAAGGGAGTGGTTTGCTCACTGTTTATATACAAGTGACTTGCCCTGTCACTGTTGGTGAAAATGTTCCTGGTGGTTCCTTGATTAGACTGTTGTTTGCTGTTTGATTGCTTGTCTGAATTGGTAGTTTCTTAATTGGGGTATTGTTTACTGGTTGATTGTTGGTCTAGTATTAATCTGCAAGAAAACCACCAGGTTCAGAGAGCACTAAGAACCCCACATTTCAACCCTGAGCTACAAATTGTATTTATTTATTTTATTTTATTTAGTTTGTCGATCATGTATTAAATAACAGGTATAAGTATAAACATGGACATGAACAAGGAATGAGTACAAATAAATGGGGACAATAGGACAGGGACAGTAGGCACGCTGGTGCGCTTATGCACACCCCCTTTACGGATCTCTTAGGAATGGGGTGAGGTCCACGGTAGACAGTTTAAGGCTGAAGCTGTGGGGGGTTAGAAGATGTAACAACAGACCAACACTGAAGTTTTTAAGAAGATGTTGGATAACCATTTGTCTGAAGTGGAGTAGAGTTTCCTGCCTAAGCAGGGGGTTGGACTAGAAGACCTCCAAGGTCCCTTCCACCTCTGTTATTTCTATTTCTATTTCTGTATGCCTAAACTACACTTCCTTCTGACCATTTTCTTTTTTTTAAATTTTCTTTATTGATTTTCCATTTTAAACTTCAGACCGTAGGCAGTGTAGTTCCAGGTTGTCCAAGCCCAAAATTTTGAGCCTAGTGGCGTAAGGGATTCTATTGTGAGCAGAGGAGTGGAGTACTCTCGTGAAATACCTCTGGTATTTCAAATATTCTCTTGAATTAGTCATCTCTTTAATACTAGTCTGTTCAGATTCATACCATTTTGTCCATAATTCGTAATATTCCAAATCATTTTGTCCTTTCAGTTCAATTGTTAATCTGTCCATCTTGGCACATTCATATATCTTTGCCATTATTGCATTTTCTGAGGGTGCTTGAATGTTCTTCCAATATTGTGCATACACAATCCTTGCCGCTGTCACAATATGCAATATTAAGTATTTAATATTCTTAGTGTATTGTTTTCTAATTATTCCTAATAGGAAAAATTCTGGTGTATATTCTATTGTTCTTCCTGTTATACCTTGCAGCCAATTATATATTTTCTTCCAGTACCTTCTTGCTTCAGGACACGTCCACCACATATGAAAGAAGGTGCCTAAGTCTTTCTTGCATTTCCAACAAGCCGGATTTAAATTTGGATATATCTTAGCCAATCTCGTTGGGGCCAAATGCCACTGTAGAACATTTTGTAGTAATTTTCCTTATAACCTACCGATTTCGTTATTTTGTAATTCCTATTCCAAGTCCGCTCCCAATCAGCCAAGTGTATATTATGACCTATATTCTTTGTCCATGCAATCATGAACCATTTTCTAGACAGAGAGAGAGAGAGAGAGAGAGAGAGAGAGAGAGAGAGAGAGAGAGAGAGAGAGAGAGAGAGAGTCAGGCGCACACATGAAAAGTCCACTGAATGAAATACATACACCTAACTGCAGAATGAGCATCCTCTTGCAAACCACTGAAAAGATCAGTTGAATTTTGATGATATTCCTTGTGTTTTGATCCTCACATTTCCTTGGCAAAGAGAAGAAACTGTTGTTATATTTTTTTACTCAGCCAGGATAGTCTGACTGTTTCTGTGATGACAAATTCTGTTTGCATGGGAAGCAGATGCTGGTATTTACCTAGATATAATTTACAATCATGAGCAATGATGACTGAGATACTTTTTCCCCCCAGAGCAGTATGTTGCAAAAGGAAATGCTGCAAATAATTTCCTATAAAAGTGCTCTAAACATTTCCTATAGAAATGCTTCATATATATCCTATGTGCAGAGAGTTAGGTTTCAGAATGGGGTAAACAGTAAATTTCCCACTTCTTTTATTCCTCACTGCTTTTCTAGCCCACTGCCCAGTATTGCACTCAAAACTGTCACTTTATATAGACTGACAGCTGTACCTTAAGTAGAAATGTAAAACAATTCTGCTATAAATTCCTCTAAGGAGAAATTTGCGGTAGTTTCCCCCCACCCCCAGAGGAATTCATTATGGGCTAAATTCCAGCTTCAGTGTGGCTGTAATTGCATTTATTGTATTTTTAAAATGGGTAAGGTGGCTCTGTGCAACTGCTGGAATTTTTCAAAGCAGCGAGAAGCTTCAACATACAATATAATTGTGATTTGTTCAAGCAGGCAGCCAACTACAGCACACTTCTTCATTTTTCTTGTGTGTCTGCTTTTTTGCTTAGTGCCACAATCTGTGACAGATACATAGTTCCGAATTCTAAAGGATTGGATAATTTATTTTGCCAATACCCTATTTTTTCAGGAAAATAACCGCTTGTTCAAGAAGTAGGAATATGAATTGTTGCAGTTCTGAGTCGTATCTGAACTGGTTTGGTTACATCCTTTAACAAAAATATCAATTTTGGTTAGGTGACTTGATTTCAGACAAATGGTTTCATTGTTGACACAAAGTCAAGTTTATCATGGAGGCATTTCTCTTCAATTTAGGCAATTCAATTAACAATCAGCTGCCAGGGTCTCAAGCTGCAACTTTTACCACAACCACAAAGAACTAAAGCTGGCTATTTTGCATGAATGCAAGACATCAAGTTTCCACACCTTTTGTTTAATCTTAGAAACATTAGAAAGTGTTGTCTATGGAGATTGTCAATTATCCAGGTCATGGTTTCCCAAAGGTGCTTTTTTCAAAAGGCAACTGGACTTTCTTGGTAAGTATGGATCAGCAATGGAGTCTCTGGAGAGCGACTTTAGTATTCAGAATATAGATATGAATAGGTTTGGGCCAGGGGTGGGTTCTGCTTTTCTTCGCTGCCGGTTCGCTCAGTGACGCGCTGCGTGGGATCACATGACCTTTTGTGACCTTCTGATGAGCAAAGTCAATGGGAAACCCAGATTCACTTAACAACTGTGTTATTAACTTAACAACTGCAGTGAATATTTTTTCTCCAGTGTAACTTTTCCATTCTTTATTTCTGTCCATTAATGTATCCATTAAGAGCCGCGGTGGCGCAGTGGACAGAGTGCAGTACTGCAGGCTACTTCTGCTGATCACCGGCTGCCAGCAGTTCGGCAGTTCAATTCTCACCGGCTCAAGGTTAACTCAGCCTTCCATCCTTCCGAGGTTGGTAAAATGAGGACCCAGATTGTTGGGGGCAATAGGCTGACTCTGTAAACCGCTTAGAGAGGGCTGTAAAGCACTGTGAAGTGGTATATAAGTCTAAGTGCTATTGCTATACTATCACGAAAGCAAAAATCAAATGAAAAAGTAGACCGGCAGGAGTGGAGGTTGCCTGGCTTTATAATATTACTTGGGATAATAGTGAGAGAGAGGCAAATTCAGTTTTTGGGGAGGCAAATTCAGTTTTTGCATTATTAGAGGTATCAATTTGAAATTATGGTGGTAAACCAGGGGTGGGTTCCTCCCGGTTCGGACTGGTTCTCCTGAACCGGTAGCAGCCCGCTGGTGATGTCACAATGACATCACCGAACCTGATTGGTTGGTGCCGGTCCGTGGGGGCCGCCATCTTTTTTTGAAATTTTTTTTTTAATTTTTTTAATTTATTTTTTCCTTCTGAGCATGCGCAAAAGCTGACTTCAGGCACTGTGCATGTGGTCTCCATCTTTTTTTTTGCTCTTTTTTTGGATTTTTTGTTACTGCGCATGTGAGGCACGCCCACGCAGTGTGGGAGGGAGAGAACCAGCAGCGAGGTAAGTTGGAATCCACCCCTGTGGTAAACATTTCACTTTATTCTGCTTTGGTCAGACCCCATATAACCAACAGTACTATTTCCATTTCTGGGTATCACATTTTGAAAAGTGTTCGGAGAAAGTGGAACAAAACAGAGAAGAGCAGTAAGGGTGATCAGGGGATTAGAAGTTACATTTCATAAAAAAGAGAGTGGATATGTTCAAACTTGAGGGGAAAAATGGAGGGCGGGAGGTGATAACATGCTTCAGTGCCTAAGGGATTTCACACAGAAGTAGGTCAAGACCTAATCTCTCTTGTTCTGGAGTGCAAATAATGAATTTAAATTAAAGAAATGCAGATTCCAAATTAAGGTGAGAAAAAAAGGAATAACAATAACAACAGTGGTGCCAGTTTCACAGAGATCTCTTAAGCTCCCTTTCAGTTGGATATGTTCAGGCAGAGACTAAACAGCCATCTTCCTAGAATGCTTCAGTTTAGATCTCTGCACTGGATAGAGCTTTGAAGTCAATAGGTTAAATGATCCCTTCAACTCTAGGATACTAGTTATGTTTCAAACACTAGAAATTATTTTTAGGACTACAAGAAATATTTTGATAGCTCATTGGCTCTATTCCTTCCCCCACCCCTCCCTACTCCCAAAATCAGCAGTTATGTCAGTAGTGGGTTCTACTTACCTTTGCTACCGGTTCGGGAACGGGAGCGCGCAGGCACGCTTCTGCGCATGCGCAGAGCATTTTTTGATGACGTCCGGGCAGGTGGGCGGAGCCTCCCATCGCCGCTGCTACCGATTCGCCATACCAGGTTGAACCGGTAGCAACTCACCACTGAGCTATGTTATACTTCTCTAACATCAGCTAGTAAATTCTTTTGGGTTAATAATTCACATTTTCTTCTGTGTTTATTTTTTATATATTGTTGTCATCTCTCCTTTGGTAATTTCAGAGCCAAGCTGTGAATATTTAACACTCTTTAATCACTCCTTATAAATCAGTCATGCCAGGCTGCCTAATTGTTTCTGTCGTATGTTGCTGATCTTGTTCCAGTTTGTGGCTACACTTCAAGTGTTGCCCAAAACTGCAACCAAGGGGTATACAATTCAGTTAGAGCAAATTTACATAAACTTTGTTTACAATATGGGATTGCAGGGTGCTAGGAAACATCTTATAACATTATGGATGCAGCTTTTAAAGAAAGGGATTGTATTAGCCTACACCGGAAACTGAGCCAAACTACTCAAAATATTTTGTGAATTGTTCTATTTGTGCTAAAAAACTTGCAAGCTTTTGTGATCTCCCCCCCAACAGCCCTGGAAAAGAAAAAGGCTATCAAAACAAGTTGAGCCATTTTTTAATTATCCTGACTTGTTCCCAATTGGTCACGTCATGCAATCATTTCTAATTGTGGCATTAGTCACATAGTGTGGTAACAGACTGGATAGCTGAGAGCCATTTGGGTTTAGTGGTTGGGAAAGTGTGAGTTCTAGTTCCCACCTTAGCCATGAAAACGAGCTGGTGACTTTGGCCCAGTTACACTCTCTTAGTCCATGATTTCAGGCTTGGACAACAAACTGCTAGGTTAATTTCAATTTCTGTCAGAACCAAAGGGTTGATCTGAAAAACCAGACAGCAGCAGCAGGAGGAGGAGGAGGAGTTAGAGGAGGAGGAGGAGGAGTTAGAGGAGGAGGAGGATTGTCATAATCTGCATGGATGAGGAAAGAAGAAAGCAACAATATCAGCAGAGGTGAGCTTGTGTTAGACAGGATCATTGGACAAATATATCCTCTCTTTGAATCTAGCACAAGGAAATATTTATTCCCTTCTTATTTTTCTTGGATATAAAAGGCTAAATTATCCCACAAGCATCCCTTTTAGTGTCCTTCTGCCCCACTAAAATTGAGTTAATACCAAACCTAAAACCAGAGGATATTTTTCAGTGCCTTTAACTGTCTTCAGTGACTTTGACTGGCTATAATCTGAGGGCATATACCAGTCCAGTATCTGATTTTTTAATATATATAAATGTTGCTATGCTTCAATGGTTAGTTGGCCTAGACATTGGAATTTGAACATAGAACTTTTTAACATTCACATTTTATTGTGTTTTACTAATCTAGGTGAAATGTTAGTGTATCTTGCTAGCCCATGTATGATATACCATACACTAAATGAAGTGTCTTTAACATAAATTTACTAATGAAAGAAAATTGTCGCCCTGTTTCCTCTTCTCTACATCATGTAATTTTTTTGATGAGGAGTTTCTGTATGGATGTTTACATCCACAGCTGACTTGGCGATCCATGTACAAAGTCATGTTTCCCTCTCTAGAAGTAGACACATTTATTGATATCCCACCCTTTCTTTAGGAACTCAAGACAGTGGACATAATACTGTCTCCCCTTTTTCCCTGAAATAGGAACTTTGTGACATAGGCTAACCCAATGTTTCTCAACTCAGCAACTTTAAGATGCCTGGGTTCACCTTCCAGAATTCCACTGACTGGGAAATTCTGGAAGTTGAAGGCCAAAGTTGCTGAGGTTGAGAAATACTGGGCTAGACTAGTCCAAAGTGATTTTCTACACTTCTATGATACTTGTTAGCATTTTGTCGTCTTGACTGAGCAATGTTTTTCTTTTATTTTGAGCATGTCTCAAACTTTTAATTTCTCCTTTTTTGGAACCTCCACTTATCTTGAGCCCCCTTTTTCATTAACCTCTCCTACCATTGTGTGTGTGTGTGTGCATTTGTGTGTGCCTTTGAGTCATTGTTAATTCCTGGAAACTAGCTGGAGTAGTCCCTCCTGTTTTCTTGGAGAGATTTCAAAAGTGGGTTGCCATTGCCTTCTTCCTAGGGCTGAAAGAGTGACTGACTTTGTACCTAAGGTGGAACTAGAACTCACAATCTCCTGGTTTCTAGCCTACTTCCTTAACCACTACACCAAAATGACTTTCCACCTACCATGGGAATCCCTATTAATCTTTGCTATCCGTGTATTTGTTTTTGCATTCTCAAAGTGTAAGATACATATTCTACGACACTCCGTTTTATTGTACCTTAAAATCAAAGTGTCAATATTAAATAGTGTCCCCGCACCAATGTTCTATCTAATTCCAGTTTTTATTTTCATACTGATTACTCTTTCAGTCTTCTTTTAACCAATGAAAAAGACAGCTTTAAGCAAGAGAACTGAAAAATTTTCTGGAAGGCCTACGATTTAACAGAATTTGTTTGGAATAACTGACATTCACCATCATCACCCCCATTCTCACTCATGTGTCTGAAAAACTGCAGTTTGATTTTAGAAAGAATATTCTGTGTCTTCTTCTTGGGGCTAGTGATTGTAGACACCTTCAACCATATACTTTTTTTCAATTCTTCCATTTTTTAAAATCAATTTTTCTATTTATGTTACTTCTTCCACTTATTTTATTCATTCTTCCAATTATTTTAAGCTATATGCTTTGTTAAGATATTCATGAACTGGGAGAGCCATGTTAACAAGGTCAGCCAATGAATAGGCATAGCAGCTAAGTCAGCCAATGGGAGCTTGAACACATCTGAGTCTGTGCAGAGAATCAAAACTGAAACTTAAGCTAGAAGGCTGGGCGTGGCTCAGCCCAGTCTCTACTCTCAGTCCACTCTGTGCTTGTCTGCTCTGCTGAAATGAAACTAACTCTCCTGCTTGTGTTTACTTGAAGAAATAATCTACTTGTGGTATTGTATATATATTATTATGTTTATAAAGAAGTTAATGAATCCAGCTGAATCAGTTATCTGTGTGTGCTTCTGGATTTAATTTTCTGCAACAAATTCTGATATGCTTAAATATGCTTAAAATAAGCTATATCCATAATAGTTTCACTGAATTTATCAGCACGCATGAATAGGTTTAACATATGCACACTCCCTTTCTCTTGTTTCTTCCTCTCGAAGAAATTGCATTATCTAAATGCTGTTTTTCAATCGTGGGAGTCAATCTATTAAGTTTTATTTATACCTATTAATCTGATGAATGAGAATCTTCTTTAAGTGTAGAGAATTTTTTTTTAAAAAAAATCCTAGATGGAGTCAGGTATTCTTGAAGTTACATGAGAAGAGGACACAATATGTCTCTCTACTGCAGCGGTTCTCAACCTGTGGGTCGCGACCCCTTTGGGGGTCGAACGACCCTTTCACAGGGGTCGCCTAAGACCATTGGAAAACACATATTTCCGATGGTCTTAGGAACCGAGACACCGCATTATTGCGCCAAAGGGTCGTGGCGTGATGACATCATCGCGCCAAAGGGTCACGGCATTAGGAAGGTTGGGAACCACTGCCTTAGAAAGATTAAGCAGAATTCTTAAGCATTTTTTTTCTTTTTTTCATTAGGGTCAAGTTAGTGTGTGTTATCAAAATATTAACAAGCTTATCAGGCAGCATTGGAAAAGCTCAGTAGCACAGCTCAGAATAGGATTGAAAGATAATAGTGGAAATGGTTCAAAGACTAAATTGGACATGCTTTTCTTGTAAACACAACAATCATTTACCGGTGTGTTTAGGATCATCAGGCACTGATCAAAATGATGATGTTCCATTATTGAGTGGCAAAAAAGCTGTGCAAGAGGGTGCTCACTTCTGGAAAAAAAAAAAAAGGCCACATAGAATTATCAGAAGGAATTAACTGCAGATGCACAATAGCTTTACAAAGCTAAGAATATAGGAAATAACATCCCCCCACTCCCATTTATAATAATTATGGAATATGGCTGAAAGAAAACAAAATCTTATTCATCCTGAGATACACACAAATGTAAAATGGCAATTCTGCAACTAAACAGATGACTAGGAAAATGAAGTGTAAAATA
>QLTV01004101.1:2602118-2619188 GCA_003457575.1 Thermophis baileyi | reverse complement strand
TTACGAAGAAGTAGGTTGTGGTCTACTTTGTCGAATGCCTTGCTGAAGTCTAAATATATTATGTCCACAGTATTTCGCTGGTCTACTAATTTAGTCACTGTGTTGAAGAATGAAATAAGATTGGTTTGGCATGATCTGTTTTTAACAAACCCGTGCTGGCTGCTAGTTATTGCTTTACTCGTTTCTAGGTATTGGCAAATCTGTTTTTTTATTATCTTTTCCAGTATCTTCCTGGGTATTGATGTTAGGCTGATTGGTCTGTAGTTTCCTGGATCTGTTTTTTTCCCTTTTTTGAAGATGGGAAACACATCAGCTCTTTTCCAGTCCTCTGGTAGTTCCCCGGTGTTCCAGGATTTTTGAAAGATGTGGTGCAGTGGTTCTGAGATGACATCTGCCAGCTCCTTTGGAACTCTGGGATGTAATCCGTCCTGTCCTGGGGATTTGTATTCATCAAGATTAGACAGGTGTTCTCTTACTATTTTTTGCTTATTTTAATTTTTGTTTCCAGTCTGTTTTTTTACAGTTACCATGTTTCCCCGAAAATAAGACAGGGTCTTATTTTTTTTTGACCCCCCAAATAAGGGCTTGGCCTTATTTTTGGGGAGGTCTTATTATTTTTGAGGTGCAGGAGGCAGCAAGCCCACCGGCCCCACCCTCTCCATCCCACCACCTGCCTGCCTGCGGCCGCAATGACCCAAGTTCTCCGTGCGCCCTGGCCTTCCCCTGTCCCGCTTGCTGGCCTTGCTGCTGGCTGGCCGCCGAACAGCTGACTGTGCTGCTCTGGCCTCGCGGGGGCTCTTTGCCCTCCTGGCAGGACTGCTTTTGGCTGTCCTGCTGGGCTGCTCCTGCCTGGTGCAGGGTGAGTTGTCCCAGATCTATGACCTCTGGAGTGCCCCCTGCTGTCGGTGGAGTTTTGCTGCCCATGCCGCCTTGCAAAGCCAGCATGAGAGCTAGCACCAGGGCAAGGGCCTGAAGAGCGCCGGGCTCAGCTCGTAACCTGGAGCCTGGTGCACCTAGTAGACCTTCAGGAAGGTGCTCAGCAGCCCAAAGGCGGCAGCAGGTGAAGTGGCTTGGCTCCACCAGTGGCCGCTGGCAAAGGGCCCTGGCAGGCTGGCAGCAGGGGGGGGTCACTCCGGAGGCTGTAGATCTCGGCCCACTCATCCCGCACCAGGTAGGAGCAGCCCAGCAGGGTGGCCGAGAGCAGTGCTGTCAGGAGGGCAAAGAGCTCCTGCGAACCTCTGTGTGTTTATGTGTGTGAGAGAGAAAGAGAGAGCACACCGCCACCAGCCCTGGTATACTGTAACTCTCCGAGATTGGATCGGATCTCTCTCTCTCTCTCTCTCTCTCTCTCTCTCTCTCTCTCTCTCTCTCTCTCTCTCTCCCTCCTCCCCCTTTCCTCTCCCCCCCCCCCTGAGGGTGGATCGGATCTCTCTCTCACACAGACAGACACACACATCCCTCACACACACGCACACCCTCCAAGGCAGCCACATCCCTTCACTAACCTGCTTTCCAGCTCCGTTCTCTGCTGCACGTGCAGGACAAGAAAAGTAGTAAAAAAAAATACCAGAATTTCAGACCTTCCAACTTCTCGCAAAAAAAATAAAATAAAAAGATCTTGCGAAGTTGGAAGTAGTCCCACAGACTACTTTTCTTGCCCTGCACGTGACAGTGGAGATTGGATCAGGAAAGCAGGTTAGTGGAGGGATGTGGCATGTGGCTGCCTTGGGAGGGGTGGGGGGTTAGGGATCTCTCTCACACAGACATTTTTGTGAATGGCTTGAAAATGGGGAGGGGGGATTTTCCTGCCCCTCACCCTGTTCCCAGTCTGTGCTGAGCTTCAGAACAGGGTGAGAGGCAGGAAAATCCCCTCTCCCTATTTTCAAGCCGTTCACAGAAACGCCCCATTCTGAGCCTTCAATATGCTGAAGGCTCAGAATGGGGCGTTTTTGCGAATGGCTTGTCGCTTGGCCTCCGGCTTCTTTTGCAGCCACAATTGGCTGCAAAAGCAGCCACGCTTGCTGGAGGCGGTGGCCTGAGTGGCACCTGCGAATCAGCTGTTTTGTGAATGGCGGCCGGAGCGGCTCAGCTGATCCAATTAAGGGGTCGAGAAGCCCTGAGGCTACCAGGGAAGGGAAGGGCTGCCTCCTGTGCTGGCCATGCCCACCCCTTCATAGGGCTTATTTTCAGGGGAGGGCATATATTTACGCCCACCCCAAAAATTAGCCTTGGCCTTATTTTCAGGACATGTCCTATTTTTGGGGAAACACGGTATGTTTCTGGTACCATGTTTCCCTGAAACTAGGACCTCTCCGGATAGTAAGCCCAATTGGGATTTCGAGCGAATGCCCTAAAATAAGCCCCCCGAAAATAAGCCCCCCCAAATACTTAGACGCATGTGCAGCTGCCGCGCAAACAACATGACGTGAGGAGGCAAGGTCAGAGAGGGGGGGAAAGGGAGGGGGAACATGCCCACACACCCCATACACACGTGCCATCCACGCATAACAGCCTCGCGGAGGCCGCTCACGCAAACCCTAGCTCACGTGCCCCTTCTCTTAGTGGCAGCCGCAAAAAGAGCGGCCACAAAAAACCTCTTGCCAGCCCTAGCCCTGTCGACCTGGGACTGGGGGGAGGGGGACTGGTGCCGGAGCTCCGAGCAGTGGCTGGTGCGGGCTGTCTGCGCAGCCATGAAGCAGGATCCGTGTGGCCGGTTCTTGCCCGCAGCATTGCCCGGTGGGGTGCAATTTGGGGGTGGCAGGTGGGGTGGTGGATGGGGTGGGCCAGACCGTGAGACACGCATCTTAACAGAGACTGGCAGCTCCGTCGCGTCTCTTGGCCGGTCTGTGCAGGGAAACATCTTGCACGGTAAAGAAAAACTTCTCGCGAGTGCGAGCAATTAACAACTTCTCGCACTCGCAAAAAGTTTTTCTTTACTCTGCAAGATGTTTCCCTGCACAGACCAGCTGAGAGATGCGACGGAGCTGCCAGTCTCCAGTAAGATGCACATCTCACGGTGGGGCACAATTTGGGGGTGGCAGGTGGGGTGGTGGATGGGGCGGGCTGGGCCATGAGACACGCATCTTACCAGAGACTGGCAGCTCTGTCGCATCTCTCGGCTGGTCTGTGCAGGGAAACACCTTGCACGGTAAAGAAAAACTTCTCGCAAGTTCGATAAGTTGTTAATTGCTCGCACTTGTGAGAAGTTTTTTTTACTGTGCAAGATGTTTCCCTGTACAGACTGGCCGAGAGATGCGACGGAGCTGCCAGACTCCGGTAAGATGCATGTCTCGCGGCCCGCCCCACCCCATCCCCTGCCCCACCCGATAATAAGGACAAGGCCATATTTCGGGGGTGAAAAGAAAATAAGACCCTGTCTTATTTTTGGGGAAACACGGGTAGGTTGGGCTATAGTTTCTTTTTGCATGAAGACCGATGCAAAGAATGAGTTAAGCAGCTCTGCTTTCTCTCTGTTGCCTGTTACTTCTTTGCTGTCTTCTCTCTTTAGTGGACCAACTGTTTCATTGAAACAGTTACTGTCCCACCTTCTATTTATTCATTCAGTTTTCAACAATGCCCCGTTTCTTCCAATGCTCAAAGGAGTAGAGAGGGCAGGGTGATACAATGCCTAATCTCTTTTCTTTTTACTGTTCAGAATTCAAAGAGACTCAAGACAAAGATGTAAAGATGCCTTTACCAATGGCAAAAAAATAGGACTTTGAAGGGAGGGGTGAGTGAAGTCAAGATTGAGCGGAAGCATTTCATCTTAAAGGATTTCATTGTAAATGCCACCAGTGGGCAGCCCATTCCAGAAATAGTTTGATTCAGTTGATATGGTTTAGTTTTTATTACAATATCCATGATCCATGAATATGTTTTTGATTTATGAAACAAAAATATATGAAGCATTCACATGCCAATCTAAAGATCCATAGATGCATATTTAAAAACAATATTGTGATTGCTTAGTCTTCTGTCTGCTTATGAGCAAGTTCATGTCCTCTTAACCAAGTCTTCTGTTTTATTATCTTTTAAACAAACTTGGACCTAATAGGCCTTGTAACAGAGGCTACTTTTGAGGTGTACTGACAGAGGTGGGATTCACTTACCTTCCCTACCAGTGAGCGCGCGCCTCATCTGTGCATGCACACAACCTTCTGCGCATGCGCAGTGCTCGCGCATTACGTTGGGGCGGGTGGGCAGAGCCTCCCGCAGTCGCCGCTACCAGTTTGCACGATCCAGAGGGAACCGGCTGAATACCACCATTGTGTACTCATCCTCCATACATTGGGATATGTGACTACCATAACTGAATGATAGAAGTGGATGAATAATCAAATAGGTGTTCACGGTTGGTCACAGTGTTTTTCCAGGGGACCAGTGAAGTGCAAACCTGAGACCAATCCAGCCATTGATTTCTGATCATTTGTGCCTCATTTATGTAATCCTGAGTCCGAATCTGAATCTGAATACCTTAAAGGTCACTTTTAAGATTTTAGAAGAATGATCCTCCTTTATATTAATTATTTATTTGAAGAGCTCTGGCGGCGCAGTGATTAGAATGCAATACAGAGAAAGAAAAGAAATCGATACATAAACTGCGGGACGAGATGGGTACAATTCGACACAAAAAGGAAGAAAGACAAGAAAAAAAATAATAGAAGAATTTTATGAAAAACTATACAGCAAGGAAAACATACTAGAAGACAAAATTAAATAATATATGGAAGAAGCCAACTTACCAAAAGTGCCGGAAGAAGTGAAAACAATGTTGAAGGAAAGAATAACAATGATGGAACTAACGGAAGCAATAAAGAGCCAAAAAAATGACGAAACACCAGGACCAGATAGCTTACCGGCAGAATTTTATAAATACCTGCATGATACCTTAGGTCCATTTATACTTGAAGTCTACAACAAAGCATTGTTGGAAGCAAAGATCCCCAAAACATGGATGGAGGCAATTATAACACTGATATCTAAAGAGGACTCTGATTTACTACAAGTAAAACACTATAGACCAATATCACTGTTAAATGTAGATTATAAAATTTATGCCTCAATAATTGCAAGAAGACTCAAAAGATTTTTGAATGACTTCATACATGTAGATCAGAACGGATTTTTACCCAAGAGGCAAATTAAAAATAACATGCGGATGATCCTGAATACATTGGAATATTATGAGACGCACTCTGGAAAGCAGATGGCATTGATTTTTCTTGATGCACAGAAAGCTTTTGACAATTTGAGTTGGCAGTTTATGTTCCTACAATTAAAACAAATGGACTTCAGAGAGACATTTATTAGTATGATTAAGACACTATGCCATAAACAAACAGCAAAGGTGATCATAAACGGTGATATGACTGAGAACTTTAGTATAATGAAAGGTACAAGGCAAGGCTGTCCTTTATCCCCATTGTTGTTTATATTAACCTTAGAGAAGGTTAGCTAGAAACGTTAGACAAGATAGTGAAATAAAAGGCATGAGAATAAAGAAGGAGGAGTATAAGTTACAGGCATTTGCTGATGACTTGGTGTTTATTATAGAAGATCCACAGGACACAGGACCTAAATTAATTGCAAAAATAGAAGAATATGGTGCAGTTGCAGGACTAAAAATAAACAAAGAGAAAACAAAAATATTGGTTAAAAACTTTACAGATAAACAGAAGAGAGAGTTTACAAGAATGATGAACATGCAGATTGTAAAGAAAGTTAAATATTTAGGAGTCCAATTAACAGCAAGATGTGTATCTCTCAAAGAGGATAACTACGATAAACTGAAAGCACAAATTAAAACAGACTTGGAAAACTGGAAAAACTTACAATTATCCCTGTTGGGTAGAATAGTGACAATTAAGATGAATATCCTGCCGAGATTATTGTACCTGTTTCAGACAATCCCAATAAAGCTGGGGAAAAATATTTTGAAGAATTAAATAAGATGATATTAAAATTTGTATGGCAAGGTAAAAGAGCGAGAATAAAATTAAAAATGCTACAAGATGTTAAGAGTAGAGGAGGTTTTGGTCTTCCGGATTGGGAACTATACTACCAAGCATCAGCACTTACTGTACATGAGTGAAAGAGTGGAATAATTTGAGGAATACAAGATTACTAACACTGGAGGGTCACAATTTGCAATTGGGATGGCATGCCGTCTTACGGTATAAGAAGGGTGAGATTCATAGCTATTTCCAGAGGCACTACATTAGGAAGGCACTACTGTTAGTATGGACCAAAATCAAAGAGCAACATTATCTGAAAATACCAGTTTGATTATCTACAATGAAGGCGTTGATACACCCAAATGTCATAAATATGGAAAAAATCATAAGATACAAGGACATACTAAATGAAAGGGGAGAACTAAAAACTAAACAAGAACTAAACAGATTAGGGATTGACCTATCATGGTGGCCACAATTGCAGATACAATCCAGATATGAAAAAGATAGGAAGGAGTATGGGATTTATAAAGAACCAAATGAGCTAGACCAGATGCTAATGGGAGCAGATGAAAAATTAATTAAGAGGATATATAATTATTTAGTAAGCATTAAATGGGAGGGAGAACAAGTAAAAGAAACTATGATAATTTGGGGTAAGAATTTTGGCTATACAATCGAAGCTGTAATATCTCCATTCCCTCACCATGGCAGGGGAAGGATACTGTAAAATCTCCATTCCTTCCCCACTCCAGGGGATGGTTACTGCAAAATCCCCATTTCCTCCCAATCAGCTGGGACTTGGGAGGCAGAGAATAGATGGGGGCGGGGCCAGTCAGAGGTGGTATTTACCGGTTTTCCGAACTACTCAAAATTTCCGCTACCGGTTCTCCAGAACTGGTCAGAACCTGCTGAATCCCACCTCTGAAGCTTACAATGTCAACAGCGTATAAAGAAAATCTCTATAAAATGTTTTATAGATGGTACTTGTCACTTGCAAGAATAGCGAATATGTATAAAGATAAATCTGTGAAATGCTGGAAATGTAACCAAATACCAGGTTCATATTATCACATGTGGTGGACGTGTCCCAAAGCAAAAAATATTGGAAGAAAATTCGCATATGGCTGGAAGCTATGACAAAACAACACATAGACTTGAAACCTGAGATATTCCTGCTGGGCATGTTATCAGAAAATTATAATAAGGGTAATACATATTTAATTCTACATATTTTAACAGCAGCCAGGATTGTATACGCACAATATTGGAAAAATGAACAAACCCCCACAGATGACAATATAATCTAAAAAATAGTGGAATGTGCAGAAATGGATAGGTTAACGCTAAAAATTAAAGAAAAAGAAGATTCTGAATATTTTATAGCAATAGCAATAGCACTTAGACTTATATACCGCTTTAGAGTGCTTTACAGCCCTCTCTAAGCAGTTCACAGAGTCAGCATATTGCCCCCAACAATCTGGGTCCTCATTTTACCCACCTCGGAAGGTTGGAAGGCTGAGTCAACCTTGAGCTGGTGAGACTTGAACTGCCGATATGGGAACTTTTGGGAACTATTTTTTGATATGGGAACTAAATGGTTAGTCGATAGATACAGAGATCAGATGGATGGACTTATGTGAAAATATGGATTATATGAGAAAGAAAAATTGATTAGTAAACATTTTGGTGTTTATATGATTGATGTCAATATGGAAGATAGTATATTTTATAACAATGATTGATAGTATCTACTATATATTTGTATGTTGATATGATCATAATGATTATGAGGATATTTAAATTATAATACTTTTGTTACCTAGAAAACACACTGTTCAATTTAGAAATGGAATTTGTGATATAAAAACAATAAACAATACTAAAATAGAAAAAAAGAAGAAGAATGCAGCACAGGTAGTCCTCAACTTACAACCACAATTGACCCCAAAATTTATGTTGTTAAGTGGGAAATTTGTTAAGTGAGTTTTGCCCCATTTTATGACTTTTCTCGCCACATTTGTTCAGTGAATCACTGCAGCAGTTAAATTAGTAACACGGTTGTTAAGTGAATCTGGTTTCCCCATTGATTTTGCTTGTCAGAAGGTCGCAAAAGGCGATCACAAGGACCCAGGACACTGCAACCATCATAAGTTTGAGTCAGTTGTCAAGCAGCCCAATGTAGATCATGTGACCATGGGGATGCTACAACGGTCATAAGTGTGAAAAATGGTCATAAGTCACTTTTTTTCAGTGATGCTGTAACTTCAGATGGTCACTAAATGAACTGTTGTAAGTTGAGGACTACCTGTATTGCAAGCTAACTCTGCCCACAGTCTGGAGGTTGATCCTAATGGGCACAAGGTTGACTCAGCTTTCCATCCTTCCGAGGTCAGTAAAATGAGAACCCAGATAGTTGGGGGCAATATTCTGACATTGTAAATGCCCAGAGAATGCTGTAAAGCACTATGGGGTGGTATATAAGTCTAAGTGCTCTTATTATGAACCATGGTCGCACAATGGTTAGAGTGCAGTACTGCAGGCTACTTCAGCTGCCTGCCGGCTGCCTGCAATTTGGTAGTTCGAATCTCACCAGGCTCAAGGTTGACTCAGCCTTCCATACTTCCGAGGTTGGTAAAATAAGGACCCAGATTGTTGGGGGCAATATGCTGACTCTGTAAACCACTTAGAGAGGGCTGTAAAGCACTGTAAAGCAGTATATAAGTCTAAGTGCTATTGCTATTTCCTTGCCCCCCCTTTTTAATGTAGAAGTTGGAGGTTTGAAAGTATAGCAGCTCTAAGAAGCTATAATTGCAAATAATCCAATGGATAATACAGCCTCCAAAGGATCAAGCTAGTGACCCATTTCCAAATGTTAGTTGAGAAATATATCAATGCTCTTGAAATCTAATTTCTTAATTACACTGAAGTAAAAACAATCCTCTGGGGGCAGTTTTCACATTTCCACCACACTGCTTGAACTTGAAATCCATGCAAAGAATAGCTAGACTGAGTGGAAAACAAGCAGGGGTGCTGTTAAGTGTGTGGCTTGGGGTAAAGTTTCTGAAATTGCCTACATGCCTTAGCAGATGGGCAGCGTAATGCACAATATGCTTTGCTAAAGCAAATTGGATTTGTATGAGTGAAATGCTTTGGGGATCAGGTTGTAACTCTCATTTTCAAACAGCCATGAGAATACGGAACCTCATTGTTGTAGAAAGTTAGCACCCACCCCTCTCCTAGAAGAATGAAATATTTTAGGAAATATTAAAAAGGCAGAATATTATATTTCCCTAAAGCAGTCCTTCTCAAATAGTGGGGCGCACCCCCCTGGGGGGGCTCGGAGCGATGCCGGGAGGGGCGCGTGTGATCCTGGGGAACATGCTTTTTTTTGCCGCAGGGAGTAGGGGTTTTTTGCACCGAACAAAAGCACACGGCACAGAGCAGGAGATATGAAGGGCAGATAACAAACCCTTAAGAGACATTGAAAAATATTTAACAGGGATGAAAAGAAAGGCGGAGAGAGACAGAGATAATGGGACAAACGTAAGTCTCCTGAAAGCTAAGACAAGGAAATATGATGAAGCGTATGTAGCGCTTGGCTTCACTGTGACTATGGTGGGAGACGAAAGACCGGTATGTTTACTGTGTCTAAAAATGTTGGCAGCGGACAGCATGAAGCCAAATAAATTAAGGCGTCACTTAAAGACATTACACCCCAATCACGCTGATAAGCCGCTTGAGTTTTTTCAGCGAAAATGTGCCGAATATTGCCAACATACTGCCACGGTGGAGAGTTGGGGGCGCAAAATGTTTACGTCTTCCTAAGGGGGGTGTAACAGAAAATAATTGAGAAGCACTGCCCTAAAGGGAGAAATATGCTCTTGGAGACAGAAAGCAGCTCCCACTTTTCTTAATAACCCTCAGCAGATGTCAGCACTTAAGAGATAAAGCGATAGATAGCTCTATTCATAAGCAAATACCCTCACCCAAGATCCAACAAAGGTAGGATTAGCCCTCAGCCACAATAGGAATTGCCCAACACCCCTTTATTGCATCACCCTCAAACTTCAACCAAACCTGGGAGCTCAGACAACCTACAGAGCCATCTACAGTATGACCCCTATATAACCCCTACATGGCCCCATGGGAGTCTGACAACAGCCAATAGAATACATGTTCTTGCACAGGAACAGGAAGTTCAAGTGCAAAGCGCAAGGGAAGCTATAAAAGCCACCCACTCTCAACTCCATGTACTTACCGCGTGCTTGGTGGTTCTGTTTCATCATTAAACCCTCTTTCCAACCAGCCTCCATTTTTTCCAATGTCTTTCTCCCGGCTTGGAACTGAACCAGATGGATATTTCTTCCCACATTAGTTTAAGGACTGAGCTGAGTGAAAGATATCACACTCTATGTTTTAAGTTGGCATTTCAAAGACATTTAATGAAATAGTCCATAAGATCCAGAAGAAACTGAACTGACTAGGGTGATGTTGCTTGAGATAACCACACATTCCTGTATGGCAGGAATCACCACCATGGACACCATATGGTGAAAGATTTCTGCTTAGAGTCCTTCTGCCCTATCTGATTTTTTTTTTTTTTAAAATACTGTTTAAATGTTTAAAAGGTGGCTAGCATTGCTGAAGAGCAAAGCACCACTTTCTCTAGCATAATCTTAATTTCCCAGAGTCAATAAAACATGGAGACTGGCTTGTAGCTCACTCTTGAGTTGGAAGTCTGTTCATCTGCCCAGATGTATTGCTTTGCTGCCATTTATACAGTGGTGTGTTCCACTTACCTTCCCTACCGGTTCGCATCGCCTACGTCAAATCGGGGAAATGACCCTCTGGGCATGCAGAGGGTTCTTTGCCAGCTGCAGCGACCGGAGAACCGGTTCAGGGGCGTGGACAGCCGGCCATCGCTGCCGGTTCGGCGAGCGGGTGCAAATTACCGCCACCGGTACGGGAGAACTGGTCCAAACCGGCAGCAACCCACCACTGATCTAGTAATATCCAGACATTTGCAGCTCAAATCTCATAGCCCAATCTTAATATTAGAAAAGTATCCACCAGTTCAGAAAGGTTGGTGACCTCTAATTCATAACCACTCAAAAAGGGCTTTGGGATTCTGAGTTGCAAAACCAAATGACATTTCTGACTTGTTCTTCAAAGCAGGTCTGCAGATACACATACAAAAAAGAATTCTTCTAGGTTTATTACTCATAAAGGCAATAGATTTTCTGCAGGGATACATTACTATAAAAGATGCAGGCAAATTATTAACTATTCAATCTGTAGCACCATACTACTTCCTGGAGCAGACCCTTCTCATGGTGAAAAGCAGTGGTCCTTCATATCAAGCCAGATGGGGCTTAGCAGTTGGTATATTTAGCTTGATTATGTTGCAGTTATTAGATAGATCTATTTTGTATGCTAATGTAAGGTTTATCTTATAATATTTGCATTAAGAAAGGATTACAATTCAATTTGTTATTTTTTTCCTCAGGCTACCTTGCCAGCTTGGATTTTTTTTTATTTGTCACATTTAGGTCATTTCTGATATCCCTAGGAACCAGTCCTTTTAAGATAAATTATTGTTTGGTTTTGTGCTTTTGCCAATACTAAATTTTTCAAGTACTTGGAATTACTGAATTTTGCTTTAAAAATTTCATTTCTGTAACTTTAAGCCTGTTCTAATTCTAGAAACATAGAATTTTTAGGAAGAAAAATAGCAAAGGTAAATATTCAAAAATATTATTATTCAGTTTATGTTCCATCTACATTTGTGTCCTACAAAGCCTTAATACTCAGCAAATTAAAATATACTGAGAAGCTGTGGGAAGTCAATGCCAAATTATTGCCAAGAAAACTTTATGGATGTAAACCCCCAGCTTACCATTTTGATAAATACAAAGTCTTAAATATTCATATTCTTGGAAAGAGAATGACTGAGCTAAGGGGAGGAGTCAAATGGGGAACTAGTGTGGAATCCCTACAAAGTCTGATCCCCCTTGAACGCCATTGAACTTTATCTAGTCTGACCCAGATGCAAACCACCATTGTGAGAAAATTCCTGTGTTATATGTATGAGCAATAAAACAGCTAATTGAATTCTTCACGTGTGAATCTGATTGTTTGTGCCTGACATATATTGAGTCATGGTATATCCCAATTGCCAAACATGATCTGAAGTGCAAACGATTACATACAGTAAGCTTTCCAAAAATCAGGGGAAATGTATATGAGATTTAGCAATTTCTAACATTTCCCTTGAGTTGAGTTTGACACCTTTGATTTAATGGGTACATCCTTGGAATTTTATTGAGGACAATGTTGAAGTGCTTCGTCATTGTCTTCTATTAGCACCAGGACTCCTTCACACGGTACATAATTAACCTATGAACTTAATTACCATAAGATATGGTGATACCCATTAAACTTGAACGGCTTTAAATGGGAATTTGATAAATTCAGGTGGGGCAGGCTGTACCTTTGAAGACTTAATGTTTTCTCCTGCTTAGGAGAAGCTTGATCCAAACTGGAGTTGCCAGGGATCAACTTCAAGAGAAAGAGAGATCTCCATTTTTTTTTGCTGATGAGTAACCTTGAAGCATGTGATCAGTACTTCTGGGAAACAAAATGCAAACTAGGATGGTGGATCTGATCCAGTAAGGTTATTCTTTTCTTCTAGGTACTTATGCATCTAGAAGAATGCCACTAAAAGGAATTCATTTTTCTACCGCTGTTCAAAATGCACATCATTTCAAACACTATGAATCATTTCCCTAATCTTACCAAAACTGCTTCAGCTTCCCTGAATTACTTGAATATTTTGCTCAAGCCTGATCCTGCTATTTCCTTCCTTTCAATATTTCACTTTAGATTACCTTCAGGAATTATTCAGGAATAGATTAACTATTCAGAATGTAAATTGGAAGATTCCATATCAGAATGCTTGAGTGGCGAAGGGATTCCAACTCATTGGCATTACATTTACCGCATTCAGAAGACCCCAAACTCAATCCATGTACCTAATACCATTTATTTATTTGTTGTTACTTATTAAATGAATGTCCTATCTTCCCTCCCACATAACAAGACAATTTACAGGAATTAAAAACACAAACGGTTAAACCTATAAATAAGAATGCTATAATTAAAATCAAGGCTACACTGAAACAGCTATTATAAAAATCTGTTCAGCTGACCAAAACTTAATGAAAGTTTTCACCAGTTTCCTAATACTGAGAGAATGGGAAACAAACACCTACTTGGAAAGAATATTCCACAACCTTAGAGCCATGTAGGGGATAGCCTTTTCCTGCATACTCTGTCTTATGATGCAGGGGATTCTTCTGATGATCTAATGGGATAGGTCCCAAATCATTTAGATCAACACCAGCACTTGTGCATAGTAAGCAACTTACCACAGGTAGAGTTTTTTCACTACAGGTGCCATATGATTTCCTTAATTGCACACATAGCTTCTGTATTTAGCACTGGACAGTTTTCAAGACTAGCCCTATTTAAAACACAATAGCCAAGATGGGATGGTTTGGGGAATAATTGAGGGTGGAAATGAAAGTGTTTTAGCCTCAAGAAATCACATGCTCCTTGTTCAAATAAATAAATAACAGAGTTGGAAGGGATCTTGGAGGTCTTCTAGTCCAACTGCCTGCAGGAGACCCTGTACCATTCAGAGAAATGGATGCCCAGTCTCTTCTTAAACTAGCAATAGCACTTAGACTTATATACCGCTTCATAGTGCTTTACCGCCCTCTCCAAGCGGTTTACAGCGTTAGCATATTGCCCCCAACAATCTGTGTCCTCATTGTACCCAGCTCAGAAGGATGGAATCCTGAGTCAACCTTGCGTGAGCTTTTAAAGTGATTATTATTATTATTATTCCCTTTAAAGGGAACAATCTATCTCTTTTTAACAAATTGTTTTCTGGATTTTTTTTTTTTCCAATTTAGTGGCAAGCTGTCTGTAATCTATGGCTTCGGTGAGAAAAAGGTTCTGAGTTTTGCTTATTGGGCTTATTTCAAATATAAATGATAACTTCAGAACTTCAGAGGAAGGAAAGCTACGGAAAAGATTGTTTTGTATATTATATGTTTTTTATTTTTTAATTGGACAGATATTCCGCAACTTACAATCACAATTGAGTCCAAAATTTCTGTTGATAAGCAAGACAGTTAAGTGAATTTACTCCATTGTACGACCTTTCTTGCCACAGTTGTGAAACAAATCACTGCAATTGTTAAGTTAGTAGCATGGTTGTTAAGTGAATCTGGCTTCCCCACTGACTTTGTTTGTCATAAGATCACAAAAGATCTTGACCTTGGGACACGGCAACCATCATAAATATAAATCAGTTGCCAAGTATCTGAATTTTGATTACCTGGCCATGGGGATGCTGCAACGGTCATAAGTGTGAAAAACAGTCATAAGTCACTTTTTCAATGCCATTGTATCTTTGAATGGTCACTAAACAAATGGTTGTAAGTTGAGGACTGCATGTAGTATCATTTTGTTACTATTCTGGCTTAGAATAGTATTATATTCTATTTATTATATTCTATTTTATTATATATTTCAATTATTTCTGCTAGCCAGACTTGGTTGATCTTAAGAAATATGGTTGGATTTGTTTACCTTTTTTGTGAAAAACCACTAGGTGATATCAGGGCTGTAGACTAGACTGGGAAATTCAAAGCACAAAACCAACCACAAAAGCACTTCTGTGTTGTTGCCAAGAACATGGCATGGTGTGTCCATGAAGTCTTCCCATTGGAAAGGCTTAAGGAGAAGAGATGGATTTTCCAATAGGTAGTCCACCAGCACTACAGTGGGTAACTCCCCAACATCAGGGGCAACATGCTAGCAAGGCAGTACCATCATCATGAAGAAGTCCCATGTAGCAAAATTATAAGAAGGCAATCTGCAAATAAAGGCAAAAAGAGTTGATTCTCCCATGTTTATCTTAGCAACAATGCTGATTTATACCGCAGGCAGCTATATTTTAGGAATCTTAATCTCATGTTATCTAGGGCTTAATGCCTAGGAACAGATCCTTAAATATAGAATACTTAAAAAAATCCAAGAATGCACTCCTGTGAATCAAGCTTTTCAAATAAATTAGAAGATGGTGATACTCTGAGAGGGCGATACTTCCTGGAACTCCCTGCTTATTAGTAACTTCTCTGTACAATGGTGAAAAGAAATGTCAGATCTCCTCCTCTGATTCCATGGAATCCATTTCAGAACTGAATCGGGACAATGGCTTTCTGCAATAGCTGAATAGTCCCTCACAGAAACGCACAAACTTTAACTGCTATTGCCCCCATATAAGTGAGGGGTGAGAAAAGAAAGGTCAAGCTACAGGGCAAAGATGTGAAGACAAGGAAGAGATTGGTTTGAGAATCAGGCTTAATAATCAGAGACTGTCTCTGTAATGACTACCATTCTTGAGTTACGATAAAGATATAGTCCTAGCCCTACTGTGTTTTGGAAAAGCCACATTTGTGTCCAGGGATGGGCTTCATAATTTTTAGCAAGGGGTACTCTGCCTGGTTGCTGGGTGGTCGTGGCCATGGTGGGCATGGCCTAGTCGGCTTCCTGCACCCCGGTGGGGGAGGGCTTTTTGCCCTCTCCGGGCTCCAGAGGCTTTCCTCAAGCCTCCAGGAGGGCAAAAATGGCCTCCCCAGGCTCTGGAGGCCCTCTGGAGGCTGGAAATGGGCCATTTCCGGCCTTCCTGAACTTCCGGTGGGCCCGTTTTTCACCCTCCCCGAGTCTCCGCGCGCACCCTGCACTTACCTGCATCCAAAACAGGCCGCGTGGGGACTCCTGGGAGGGGAGGGGTGGGGTGGGTGGGGCCAGCCAGGAGTGGGATTTGGGAGTTCTCCGAACTGCACAGAATCTTAGCTAGAGGCCTCCTGCACCAAGGCAGGAGGGAATTTTTGCCCTCCCCAGGTTCCGGAAGCTTGCCTCAAGCCTCCGGGAGGGCGAAAACGGCCTCCCCAGGCTCTGGAGGCCTTTCCGAACTTCCAGTAGGCCCATTTTTCACCCTCTCCGAGCCTCCGCGCGCACCCTGCACTTACCTGCATCCAAAACAGGCCGCGTGGGGACTCCTGGGAGGGGAGGGGTGGGGTGGGTGGGGCCAGCCAGGAGTGGGATTTGGGAGTTCTCCGAACTGCACAGAATCTTAGCTAGAGGTTCTCCCGAATCCCTGCGAACCCCTAGCAGCCCACCCCTGTTTGTGTCTGTCTTGGGAAGCAAACTTGGAGACGGTTAGTATTTGGTTTATTGAGCACCAGGATATTTCATATCTAGAAACCATGCTATGGGTTTAAAAAAAAAAACAACTGGCAACGACAAGACATTTCTGTTGATAAAAAAAATGTGATGTGGGTTTGATGTGAAGAAGATCTTCAGGATTAACTATCTGCAGGGTCTGTATTGCAGAAATAATTTACATTTTCTAAACATCATGCCAGACAAAACCAGACTATGTTACAGGTGTCATGTATCAGTTTATATATGTGAGACTTTACAGCTGCAGCCATAATGTAAGCTTGAAATCAAAACTGCTTATTTTGTGGGTTTCTGTTTGGAGCATGCCTGTATGATTAACTCTACCTGAAAAATATAATACTGTATATCATATCATATCAGTGGTGAAATCCAATTTTTTTTACTACCGGTTCTGTGGGCATGGCTTGGTGGGCGTGGTGTGGCTTGGTGGGCGTGGCTTGGTGGGCGTGGCAGGGGAAGGATACTGCAAAATCTCCATTCCCACCCCACTCCAGGGGAAGGATACTGCAAAATCCCCATTCCCTCCCCACTCCTGGGGGAAGGATATTGCAAAATCTCCATTCCCACCCCACTCTGGGGCCAGCCAGAGGTGGTATTTGCCGGTTCTCTGAACTACTCAAAATTTCCGCTACCGGTTCTCCAGAACCTGTCAGAACCTGCTGGATTTCACCCCTGTATCATAATGATATGATATGATATGATATGATATGATATGATATGATATGATATGATATGATATGATATGATATGATATGATATGATATGATATGATATGATATGATATGATATGATATGA
>QLTV01004101.1:2552434-2572748 GCA_003457575.1 Thermophis baileyi | reverse complement strand
ACTTTCATTGTATTTTATATTATGTTTTTTTTTTGATGATATACACACACACACACACACACAGAGAGAGAGAGAGAGAGAGAGAGAGAGAGAGAGAGAGAGATCTGCCATACTATCAATAAGCATAGATTAGATCTGTCACTACATTTAATAAGAAACACTTTTATTAGAGGATTTTTGTGAAAATCACCTGGAACTATTTCTCTTAGCCTCATAAGTGTGAGAAATTAGATGCTTCTTGAGAAATAGTGGAATAAGTTCACACTTTCTTGTTGCACTATTGGACAGTTCATAATCAAGTCTTTCTCTGTTTCGTATAGAATAGCAGCTGATTTCTCAATGGGCTGTCAGCTGGGGGTTGGCTGTTGGAACTAACCATCATTAACCTCCTTTCAATAGTCTGACTATTCTTGAAAACTGTAAAATGAAATCTCAGACTTGTGAGAGGAAAAAACCAGTGGCTAAAGGAGATCGTCATGTTAATGACAGGAATAGTTTAAGTTGCGAAAATATCTTTATCTCCAAGGCAGGGGTGGGTTCTAACTTACCTCGCCGCCGGTTCGCTTCCTCCCGTGCCGCGTGGCTGCGTGCGCATTGCGTGCGCGGCTGCGCATGTGCAGTGCCGAAAACTCAGCTTCTGTGCATGCGCAGAAGCAAAACAAGCAAAAAATAGCAAAAAAAGCCAAAAACAAGATGGCGGCGCATGCGCAGTGCCGAAAACTCGGCTTCTGCCCATGCACAGAAGCAAAACCCAGCAAAAAATTCCAACCCTCCCCCAAAAAAAAATTTCCAAAAAAAAAAAAGTTGGCGGCGTCCACGGACCGGCACTGACAGAACCGGCTCCGTGACGTCACCACCGGTTTACTACTGGTTCTATAGAACCGGTGCAAACCGGGAGGAACCCACCTCTGCTCCAAGGTAATGGACTGGAATAACTTACTGTAGCACTAGAGCAGAGTTGATATATTGTCAGAAGCTCTTTTGCTTTATAGACAAGTTGTAGCCCCAAATTTATATTTTCTTGTAAGGAAAGGAATGTATTTAGGAGGGTTGTGCAATATACAGAATACAGAATAACAGAGTTGGAAGAGACCTTGAAGACCTTCTAACCCCTCCTCAAGCAGGAGACCCTACACCATTCCAGACAAATGGTTGTCCAATCTCTTTTTAAATCCTCCTTACAACCTGACAACATTTAAGTGACAGAATACCCACAACTTCTGGAGGCAAGCTGTTCCACTGATTAATTGTTCTCACTGGCAAGAAATTTCTCCTTAATTCTAGATTGGATCTCTCTTTAATTTGCTTCCATCTGCTACTTCTTCTCCTGCCTTCAGGTGCTTTGGAGAATAGGTTAACCCCCTCTTCTCTGTGACAGCCCCTCAGATATGTCAGGTTCAATTCCAGGAAGATGTTTTGAAGTGTTTCTGAGGAAAAGACAGTACCTTAAAGACATGCAGATAGGTGCATATTCATAGCTGTCTATGTTCCCAACCACCCTTTTGGAAATGACCCCAAAGTGCTACACAATCATATTATTTAGGCTTTGGCTATGGCAAATTGGTTTTAGAGTATACTTTCTGGCTATCTGGGTGGGCAGAGTATTCATCACATCCATTATTATAGTTGTACCTATTCTGTGTTTACCCCAAATGGACTACTGAGAATTGGAGGTATTGTCTTGCATTTTCTAAGAATACATGAATAAAGATTCTGCTGAAAGTCAGCAAACTGGTGATTGCAATAAAGTCAGGAGAGTGGAGAAGTTATTGCCATAACTCAAATGTTGTTAGGATTGTCATATACGGTATGCGTTGCTAAAATCTGGAAAGCAAACAAAGAATGGTTTTATGGTTTTTTTGCAGTTTTAGAATATGTGGTAACTGTGTCCTCCTCTTGTTTGGGTGATGGGACATGAAATTAGGAGGTCAGAGGCCAGAGCAAGAATCAGAGAGAGAGACAGAGCCAATGAGAACCAGTTTGGTGTAGTGGTGAAGGAATCAGGCTAGACTATGAGTTCTAGTTCCACCCACCTGGGCCAGTCACTTTCTCTTAGCCTTAGGAAGTTGTTGTTGTTAGTCGTGAAGTCGTGTCCGAGCCCATGGACAACATTCCTCCAGGCCTTCCTGTCCTCTACCATCCCCCGGAGTCCATTTAATCTCACGCCGACTGCTTCAGTGACTCCATCCAGCCACCTCATTCTCTGTTGTCCCCTTCTTCTTTTGCCCTCAATCTTTCCCAGCATTAGGCTCTTCTCCAGTGAGTCCTTCCTTCTCATTAGGTGGCCAAAGTATTTGAGTTTCATCTTCAGGATCTGGCCTTCTAAAGAGCAGTCAGGGTTGATCTCCTCTAGAACTTACCGGTTTGATCACCTTGCAGTCCAAGGGACTCGCAGGAGTCTTCTCCAGCACCATAGTTCAAAGGCCTCCATTCTTTGGCGCTCAGCCTTCCTTATGGTCCAACTTTCGCAGCCATACACTGCAACTGGGCAAACCATAGCCTTGACTATACGCACTTTTGTTGGCAGGGTGATGCAACATCTCCGTTTCCACCCCACTCCAGGGGAAGGATACTGCAAAATCCCCATTCCCTCCCCACTCCTGGGGGAAGGATATTGCAAAATCTCCATTCCCTCCCCACTCTGAGGCCAGCCAGAGGTGGTATTTGCCAGTTCTCCGAACTACTCATAATTTCTGCTACTGGTTCTCCAGAACCTGTCAGAACCTGCTGGATTTCACCCTGCATCTGTGGTGATCTTGGAGCCCAGGAAAATAAAATCTGTCACTACCTCCATTTCTTCCCCATCTATTTGCCAGGAATTGAGAGGGCCGGATGCCATGATCTTAGTTTTCTTAATGTTGAGTTTCAAGCCAACTTTTGCACTCTCCTTCTTCACCCGCATCAAGAGGCTCTTTAGTTCCTCTTCACTTTCTACCATTAGAGTGGTATCATCTACATATCTGAGGTTGTTGATCTTTCTCCCGGAAATCTTAATTCCAACTTGTGATTCACCTTAGGAAGTAGGCAATGGCAAATCATTTCTGGAAGAAAAAAAACTTTGCCAAAAAAACCTGTAGGGACTTGGCCAGGCGGTCTCCAAGAATTGAACACAACGGAACAAAAGAATAAAAAGCAAATTGAAAAATATTAACACTAAATCAGTTTCCTATTGTAATCAAGCTGTGGTCATTCTCTTGTTTTTCTTGGCTTTCCAAGGGAAGAGATAGAAATTGATTTCCTTAGAGCCCCAGAACTGGGTGAAGGTACACAATGGCAGACTTTGTTTAAATAAAAAGTTGATCAGAGGCAGAAGGAACCCAGCAGGATTTTTGAAAAAGACGAATTCCCAATCTGGTTTGCACATATGTATGGATAGAGGGAGAGACAAAGCATCCCACAAATAGGTATATTTTTCAGTAATTTTAATTCTGATGTTCTGACTTCAAACAATATTAGTATTTGCCAGGTTCTACATTTATCAGAGAAGCCTCTGCTTGTGCATAAATAAATTCATGAACATATGGACACATGTGTACAAGCATGACAAATTCACACATGTGTTTGAAGTAAATCTCTTTAGGATTGGTAAAGCAATCTTACTTGTAAATATAGAGAAACTGAAGACCACACAGGATTTTTGTTTCTTTTTTAAAAAATATTTTCTGTCTCCAAAGAAAGTACCCTATCCTAAAGATTAAAAATAAAATTATATAAGACAAAATATAGCTGTTTGCCTATTTCCCCCTCTAAAGGCTAACGTTACCAGCCTGGCTTGTGAAAATCTACATGACCAATAGAGGGGAGCAAAGAGAGACTGAAAATTGCTTGCTTTTTGTTGCCCTCCACTGGCCATATAGATTTTTACAAGCCAGGCTGGTAATCTGACATCAAATCTCCAATTTGGTAGCCCTAAAGGAGGCTTTCCCAACTCTGGCAACTTCAAGATAGATGGATTTCACCAGAATACCAGTTGGGAAATTATGGGAGTTGAAGTCCATGTATCTTAAATTTGCCAAGATTGGAAAACCATGCCCTAAAGTTTCTTCGTTTGTACCAGAAACGTGGGTTGGGTCTTTCAGTGCCTTGCATTCCAGGACAATAAAGATAACTGCTGGAAGTTGTCCTTTGAAGGGACTTTACTGTCATGGGCAGTGCCATCACAGGACCAGAATTGTCAGATTGTGGTACATATCCTTCTCTCTTGAAATAATTTATCTAATGCTTCCCACTCAAAGAAATCATGAAGGGGTTTACAGTTAAAGTGTGTATTTCCAATCAAAACTGATAGGTTAAAATAATGGATGAAAACATGCCTTAAGCAGCTTTCTAAAAATACCATGCAAACGTATAAAGTAAAATCAACAGAAAAATATGAAAACCGTAACAGAAAGTAAGAGCAGTAACAAGTATAGTCATATGGTGGTGGCCCAATGATACAATTGCCCAGGAATTCTCTCTACCTATTCCCACCTCTCTTCCTGTCCTGCATAGACCCCCTTTTAAATGATTCAGACTGGGAATAAAATCTGACCATGTAGATCAAATTTGGACATCATCCTTTCTTCCCATTGCCATTGGTAAAAAGGACAGTAAATTTAAATGTGGATTTCTACAATCAAGTGTCGTTGACCCACAAATAGCAGAGGGGGCAAAGGTTAAGGGACTGGAACAGAAGCAGGCAGAGTCAAGTTCAAGTCGAATGTCAGCCATACAAATGTACTTTTTAAAAATTCTGTATAGACAGAAGCTAATGTAAGGTCAAGCGCCGTGAAGAGCATGCAGAGCAAAACACACCAAGGTATCATATTGTTAAAAGCAGGAATGGTGATCAGAAATGTACAGGGTCGTAGAATCAATCTTTTCCCTATACAGATAAATGACTGATTTCTGTAAACCAGCTTCACAGTACATGAAACACACTGAAGGAACAATGTGATGATATGGTTAAGGTCCAGACTAGAAGTGTTGAAATTCATGTACACCTCAGCCATAAAAGCTCACTCGGTAATTTTAGTCAGTCACTACCACTTAGCTGAACATCTGCTACACAGATGATGTGGAAAAATCAGAGGAGGGGTCTATGTGGGCAACCTTGGGCTCTTGGAGGAAAGACGGGACTTAAATCAAATCAATCAAGCTTTTGATATATGGTAGTTCTTTCTTCTACCATTGAGAATGAAATGGCTATCATTTTGGAGTCTCAGTAGCTTTGCTAAGGAAGGTTGTGGATAATGGGTGACAAAAGTGGTTGTGATAGTTTATGGCTTCCAGGAGAAAGATGGGATATACATCCCTTTCCTATAACTGGTGTCATATACAGTAGTTAGTAAGAAACATTTTGTGGTGTTGTGAAAGTTTTCCACTGTCTCTATAGAAACCTTACAGTTGTTTGCATCAAAGCCTGGTTGCTTTGAGCTATTATCAATCCATTTGATCCTCATTCTTGCCATTTGCATCCCAGTTTGACAAAAACAACAACAAACCTCCCATAAAATGGATCCTGAAGATGTGAGAGAGTATGTATTACACCAAGGGGTGCTTTATTGATCCATTAATATAAGCCTCGGGTAGCTAAGGCTCCATCAGCATGGTTTCCTGTTTCCCATGCCATGTAATAATCTAATTTGTTTAACCTTTGCCATAACAGAAAATAGATTTCTGTTGCTCAGCTACCCCAAGCTAGATAGGGAGGTAAGCAAAAAAATTACCAGAGAAAGACAGACCATAGGGAAACATCATGGTCTGTTGGGCTTCACCATGGCTACAAGATAAAGTGGTTAACACACCTCTAACTGATTTATCAGGCTTTTAACACAACTTACTCCAATGGGCATCCTCTAGATGAGTGGAACGAAAAGATCACTGACTCTAGCTAGCATACTAGTTTGCAATTATAGGATTTGTAGTTCAATGACATCACAGACTTGAAGAAAACACCTGTGACAAGAAGGATCTTAATGTGTGTTTGTGTCAATCACTTTGGACTTCTTATTCTTATGTGCATGATAGAAATATTAATAGTGCTGGGAACAACAACAGGAATAATATTTTTCCTGCTGTTACGTACTGTGTTTCCTGAGTTCAGTTTCTGCTCTGTTATGGGGAAACTAGCAAATGTTAGCACATTTTCACTGTCTCGCAGGGCATTGCCTAGAACTCCCCCTTTTGTTACATACACACCAGGGGTGAAATCCTCTGAAGTCTGCTACTGGTTCGCTTTGCGTGCGCTTTGTGCGTGCTTTGCGTGTGCTTTGCGTGTGCTTTGCGCGTGCTTTGTGCGTGCTTGCACGGTGCATGCACATGCGTGCCACAGGCACTACTGTGCAGTGCTGGAAAAGGAGCATTTTGAAGCCATCAGAGTCTGCAAAGGTAAGTAGAACAGCGAGGAGGGGGATCAGCTGTGCCGCATGATTTAGATTAGCTAGAAAGCAGGAAAGCATCTTCTAATCTTTCACTAATCAATAAATCAGAAAAAAGTAGGAAGGGACCTTGAGGTCTTCTAGACCAACCCCCTGCTCTAGCAGGAGACTCTATACCATTTCAGATAGGTGGCTGTCCAGTCTTTTCTTAAAAACCACCAGTGATGAAGCCCCTACAACGTCTGAAGGCAAACTGTTCCACTAGTTAATTGTCCTCACTGTTAGGAAGTTTCTCCTTAATTCCAGGTTGGAATTCTCTCCTTGATTAGTTTCCATCTATTGTTTCTTGTCTTGCCTTCTGGTGCTTTGGAAAATAGGACAGAAAATGAGGACAGAGGGGACCGCTGGTTTGAAAGAGGGGTCAAAGAGGCCATCTATGTCAAAATTGAACAGCCCTCTCTCAATAGAGGGGGAGGGATACGACATCATCTATCTCCAGTCTACAGCACAGTCCTTTCAGCAGTTCCAAGAAGGCTCCACACCCATTTGCACCACTCAGGTAACCCTGAGGACACAGATAAACCACCAGGTGGCCTCAACGACTCTCTAAAAGAATGCAAAATTCCACGATATTTTTAATTAGACCCCAGTTGTTATCATTTAATTTGCATATTATGATAAATTCCACTCCCTTCTTAATTTTAAAGAAAAATGCTTAAATGGCTTTCATTTATTCTGAAGGAAAAGTAAGAATTTGGAACTGATTTTGAATCAGATGGGTTTCCCTACAAGGTTTCTGTTCTCACTATTTTTCTTAGTTGCTATTTGTCCCTGCTATTTGTTTACTCTGTGTTGAGTAAACCACCTGACTTTTGCCAGGAAAACTCATATCCCTAACATCTTTCCTTCCAGTGTTAGAACTTTGTTTTCTGGTTAAACATCTGCCTTTCTTCTCAGGACATCTGGAACCCAGAAAAATTACAATATACAGTATTCCGAGATCCACATGATTGCTAAATAGATGTGAATGTCTTTGTTGCTATTTTTTTCATTACAAAAATTACCAGTATTCTTCTTACTAGCATACAGAGATGAAGAAATCAGCTTTGTTCTCTTTGTAAAAGCAGAAGGAATCTATTGAGGTTGCTTATGACCAGGGGTGGGCTTCAAAAATTTTAGCAAGGGGTTCTCTGCCCGGTTGCTGGGTGGGCGTGGCCATGGTGGGCGTGGCCTAGTTGGCCTCCTGCACCATGGTGGGGAGGGGCATTTTTGCTGCTCCCCGGCCTCCGGACGCTTTCCCCGAGCCTCCGGGAGGGCGAAAATGGCCTCCCCAGGTTCTGGAGGCCCTCTGGAGGCCGGAAACAGGCACGTTTCCAGCCTTCCCAAACTTCCAGTAGGCCTGTTTTTCACCCTCCCTGAGCCTCCACGCACGCCCTGCACTTACCTGCATCCAAAACGGGACGCATGGGGACTCCTGAGAGGCGTGGGGTGGGCGGGGCCAGCCAGGAGTGGGATTTGGGGGTTCTCCGAACTTCACAGAATCTTAGCTAGAGGTTCTCCCGAACCCCTGCGAACCCCCAGCAGTCCACCTCTGCTTATGACATATTTTTCCCTAAAGAACTACAGCTCAGCCTCTCTTCCTCTCTTCCTCTCTCCCTCCACCCTCTCTCTCTTTCCCACTGCTTTGCTGGACCAGAAACATGAAAACACATTTAACAGACCCTGAACCAACTCCAGAATACTTTGAAGCTGTATAAAAAATCTAATGAACTGCTAACAAAATTCCAAATAAAACCTATGTATTCTTCTAATTACATTATAATAGCAAGTTTTTTTTTTTTTTTTTGTAATGTGGCTATAAAGCTGATAGGGATTGGCTGTTCCCTCCATCCAATGCTGAAGCCATTGTTAAGCAAATTTTGGCACAGACTTCATCACTTCTTTCTCTTTATACTCGCTTTGCTTAATGTGTATTGTGATGGGCAACATATGGGGTATCATTTTCACAGTTGTTCTCTTTCATACAAGAACACAATTAGAAACCCAGTGCATTTGCACTGCAGAGAATGTGCATTGTTAACTGTTCGTAATTTTAGGTTAACCAGGGGACTAGTTTTTGGAAAATTGGTGATTAGCAACTATTGTTACATATGGTCGCTCAAAAGTGCCCTGGCACATCACCATTCATTCAAATGGAATTTCAGAAAGAGAATTTACTCTGTTGGACACAACTTAGCCATTGTTAAAAGCATCTGAGAGTCAGCCACTTGAAGAGGAAGATGCCTCAGTGATGGCATTTTTTATTAACTCTGAACTCCAGTAATTTTTAAGCTATGGCTTTTGAAAAATAAATTAAAAAAAACCCATCTCCATAATAATTTTGAACGGAAAATAATAATCTTTGTCTCTCTCTCTTTCTATCTCTTGCTTTTTCTTTCACGGGATTTAAGTGTCTCTCTCCCTGTTTAAAAACAACAACAACAACAACAACAACAAGATTCAAACTGATCCTCCTTTTTATTGGTTGTTCATTTTTCAAGATGTGATTTCTGATCTGGCAGCTGCGGTCATAGAAGCTGTTTGAGACCTGTTGTTATTATAAACATGTTTTTATTTTAATGCAAACAGAAGGATCTACATTCATTGCATTTACTTGTTTCATATTTAGAATTTGGAGTGAGTTAGAATAACCACCGACTCCAAAAATAGAGACTCTGTTCAGTGGTGGGTTTCACTTACCTTTGCTACCGGTTAGGAGATGTGCGCGCAGAGCGTTCATGATGATGTCTGGGCGGGTGGGCGGAGCCTCCCGCCGCCGCTGCTACCAGTTCGCCTGACGGGGCCGAACCGGTAGAAACCCACCACTGACTCTGTTCCTTTATTAAATACAAAATTCAACTTACTTATGGCCCGTGATGATTGCACCAAAGGTAAAATGTATTTATTTATTTATTTTGATTTATTTATTTTCGTCAAGCATGTATTAGACAACAGATATAGGTATAAACATGGTTATTAATACATAAAATGGATACGAATAAAAGGGGACATTAGGACAGGGACGGTAGGCACGCTGGTGCGCTTATGCACGCCCCTTACAGACCTCTTAGGAATGGGGTGAGGTCAACGGTAGACAGTCTAAGGGTAAAGTTTTGGGGGTTTGGGGAAGAAACCACAGAGTCAGGTAGTGCATTCCAGGCATTGACCACTCTGTTGCTGAAGTCGTATTTCCTGCAATCAAGTTTGGTGCGGTTTACCTTAAGTTTGTATCTATTGTGTGCTCGTGTATTGTTGTGATTGAAGCTGAAGTAGAGAATGTAATACTAGTCATTCTATTCTTCTTGAAACTCTAATCTGCACTGCTTACTTTATTGCTGCACTGAATTGTGATTTTCAAAGAGAAAGGGGGAAAGTAAAACCCCAACATCCATCATTTTATTTTTGTGCATTTTCCCCATGGGTATTTACAAGTGTTGTTTCTCTGATCCTCTGTTGCAAATATAGTCATTTTATCATTGGATCAATCTGAATAGCAGAATTCAATCCAGAAAAAAAACATGGTGACCATGAAGACTGATATAGTATGCAAATATTCATTCATTCTTTCATTCATTCATTCATTCACCAGTGAGACCACAGTCTGGTTCAGGTGTAACAGAAAATCATGGTTTCCCTTATATAAGCAAGAGTTCACAAGTTTCAGGCATATACAATCCCATGTCTCCCCCAGACATAAAAAGAGATTAAAGGCTTCTGCTTTGCAAATAATTCTGTGGCTTAATCAGGCTAGTTCCCACAATTGAGGCATAATTATAGTTTCTTTAGAAATGTCGGTATATGTGTCTAAGCTCTTTATTTCAGTTGTTCAAGAGGCAGGAGATAAGATTCCATGCAAGTTGAAGGCTCATGAAAATTCATTTCTGTAACAGGAAATCAAGATTGGTGTCGAAACTAGATTTGTGCTCTTTCTTCTATGAACTACAAAATTACAGATTGCAACTTCAATCTAATGAAAGAGGAGGGTCAATTAAGTATGCTGATTTGGGCAACCATGGAAGCAGAAATAATGCAGTTTCCTTCAGATGCAAGGAAATATAAGAGAAGGAGCAAAATAAAAACTTTAACCTTAAATCATGAATTTGGACAAAGCATCACAATGACAGAAGCAATGACCCTGCTCTTTCTAGGTAATCAGTCTGATGAAGATTAATGATGGTCAAATCAAATGGAGAAATCCTTGCAAGTTGTCAGCAAGAAAGAAATATATCCTAACATAGATGAGAAGCTTTGATATTAAGCTGGTTCTGCCAAAATGATTTTTTTTTTAAATTAAAGTAATACATTGGAAGTTTGAAAAGTATAAGCATGGAAGCTTGGACAAAATAAATGTAAATTCCCTTTTTTTTCTAATTGACATCCTTACAAGTCTATTAAACATGTCCTTCACTTGCACACCTGAACTTGATCCATGTCTCCAGCTATATGCAAAATTGTTGAAGATTGTAGGATTAAATCAAAGTAGCCTCACCCCTGGCATTTGCACAAATAGCAGGACAGCTGAAAAGTTAAAAAGACATATTGGTGATCCATGAGACTGGATATGTAGATCTGCATAAATATAACTGATCCTTCAATCAGTTTATTACAGTCTTAGACCAGAGACCAGAACAAATAAAAATGCTCAGTAAATATACAATTAAAAATTCTAGTATAAAATAATAAATAATTAAAATCTATAATAAAATCCAGTCTGTCAATTATACATGGTCTAACTATACTAAAAATTACAATCCATAAACCGTGTGGCCCGTTGTAAGTTCAACGCTAAAAGGGAAAAGACTAAGCAGTGCAAAGGGGTTGCCACATTTGTTATATAACATAACTATGGTGGAGAAGACACGTGTTTGTGACAAATTCTCAGTGCTGCTGAGCAGAATCTGGCCATCTACGCTGTAGTTATGGGCTGTTCATCCTTAAGCAGCCACTGAAGATAGGTAGTATCGGAGTGGCCAGGATACGTAGCAGTTATTGGCAGAATATGTTTTTTCCTAATCTCTGTGTAAAAGGAACATCTAAGGAGCATGTGACCCACAGTCTCCATCTCAACTGATCCTTCACATTGTTGCTTAAAATCTCCATGTGAACACGACAGTAAACCTCAGGAGTTGAACTTAACTCAAAGGAGATTTTACCTTAATACAGTAGAACCTCTGGTCACGAACGCTTCTGACCATGAGCAAATCAGGTTCCGACCAAAAAATTCACTTTTTTTTTTCGCGGCCGATTTCCCCTTCCATGCCATTTTTTTTGTAAGCGCCAAATTTCAAACATTAGGTTCGGGTCACGACCAAAGTTATGGAACGAATTATGGTCATGACCAGAGGTTCTACTGTAGTATGAACAACTGAACAGGACTGTCCTTGTTTTTCAGATCATTCTGCAATTGTCAGATGTATTTACAGTAGCTATCGAAAGACATTCAGAAAGAATAAGGAGTATTGATACACATGAAGTTGAAGTTGGAAGCTCTCTTGCTTACGGCTGAATAGGAATCAACTGGATATGCATTCCTTAGATATATCCTCCTTAGCATAGCATGGAACATCAGGTTGTTACACATGTAACCAGAAGAAAACCAGTCTAATGCTACTGGATACTACATAAATATTAGTAGGCCCAACCTTCTCATCATGCCTTCACTTAGCTGAACCTCTTCAGTTACTGGGGCAAATTAACAATTTGGTGCTTGCCTCATTTGGGGGGGGGAGGGGGAAACAGAAACTAAGGGAGCTGTGGTGGCGCAGTGGTTAGAATGCAGTATTGCAGGCTAATTCTGCCACATTGCCACCAGTTCGATCCTGACCAACTCAAAGTTGACTCAGCCTTCCATCCTTCCGAGGTGGGTAAAATGACCCAGATTGTTGAGGGCAATATGCTGACTCTGTAAACTGCTTAGAGAGGGCTGTAAAGCACTATGAAGCGGTATATAAGTCTAAGTGCTATTGCTATGTGAACAATGTAGCAGCATCCATTCTTCTCTACAAGCTAGCAGCAGGGCTAGCAAAAGAGGTTCAGGTATAATTCAGGATCCTACACATATAAGGCCCTTCATCCACCTTGAGTTCAGTACATAAAATTATATACCGATTTACTTTTTTTCAGGCAAAAATACTAATCAATTAAAACATCATCCAAGTGTTATTTTAGTATCTTTCCTAAAAGAAGGTAACTCACTGTTTGACTGTGGACCACTTGTTACATCTTAGTTCATCCTCCCTTGCAGGATGTCTTCTACGGGTAGGAGAAAAGCACATGAAATCTCAACTGAACAAATAACTAAGTGAAGATTTATTTTAAACTGATGTTAATCCGTCCTTCTATTCTTCTTAGATTGCAAAAGGATCTGTGGGCCATGAGTGATGGAGGCTGTGGTCAGTTACAAGCATCTGTGTTCTCATTATCCTCCATACTTGTTCACATGTCCAAGGGTCATTTGGCACATCTGATGAGCCTGAGTAACAGCTCTGGCACATGAGGTCCTGGGGAGAACATTTTACAGGTTGATGGCTGCTGCTACCCTTGGAAGCACATGAAATATTGCAGGGAGTTAAATTATTACGCTCTTTAGAAAAGCAGGCAACTGCACTGAGATTCAGGAGGTAAATTATATATTGTTGAAGGTCATAAACGGACAAATAAATCTGCCTTAGATGGAAATATTTCGCACCTTGCTAAGTGAAACCGAAAGGCCAAATTAATATTAATAATAAGTAATAAGAGAAACTATGACCCAAAGGGACACTTTTTGATTTGTGCACAGTTGTTAGGTTGAATGGCACAATGCTGCAGGCTTTCTGAAACACACAAATCCCTCTGGGTGTGTTTTTAAATGATTTCTGTATGCTGTAGATTTTAATGCTTTTATGCCTGTATCCCAGATATGTACAGCTTATAAATCTGAATCACACCATATCATTTTCCCGTATTTTCTGCATTTCTTAAAATTCTTATTCTGGTCTTTGTCGAGTGTTTGATCTCCCTTGATAAAATTGCTGAAGCTCTTAAATCAGGTCTTTTATATGCAAAGAAGGTGCTTGCTCCAAAAAACAAAGCTGAAAAGTTGAAAACCCGATAAATATCTCAAAATGGAATTTTTTCTTTTCCCATGCTTATTATTTTTCTCTGCTTTGCATTTTCCTTGTTAGAAGTAATAGTCTTTAAAAAAAAACTCATTTTGCTGAATACCTGTGAGTTTTCTGACTGTTGCTGCAATTTTTCTTTCAACAGGAGATTGACAAAGCAGAAGAATAATATAATTGCTGCCTTTGTCACCCATTAAAGAAACCTTAAATTTCAATCTTATGGACACTTAGTATGTGAATCCAACTGAAATAACCCAAGTCAATACAAACAAGATCAATTACTGGTTACTCGTACAAGGTTTAGTCATGAGCAGAAATAAAGATACGAACACAAATTCCATTTGTTTTATTTTAGATGTGATGGAACTTTACAGAGATATCTATGATTATGGTTCTTGCCACCTATAAGTTTAATAAATCCTTGTATTAAATATTGAGCAAAACTAGGGGGAAAATGAGTAATTAACAGAGTTTGGTGCAAGTGTGTATGTGTGCATGTGTCTTTTAATTGAGGAGCACTCCTTCACCATTGAATGTCATGTTGAAGACTACCCAATAAATAATACTGCAGTCAAGGCAACTAATTTTCCCAAAGAAACATTATCCTGTTTTAAGACAATTCTCTACAAAAGGCAATTAGAAAGAAGAAAAACTAATTTGCCTTCCATTATTGGCTGTATAGACAAGTCTCTCACAATAAAACTAAAATAACTGGCAGGGGAAGCAACAAAACTAGCCCTTTTCAGATAAATACATTTGATTTTATATTTGATTTGACTTTCATTTAAATTGGATTAGTGATGGAGTGGGACAAGGGCCATCAACACATCTGGACCCAACACCATACTAAATGCAGAAATCCAGATGTGTTCCCAAGAGATGGTTGTCCAGCCTCCAATTAAATTTATGTTTTGAAGGGAAACCAATTATCTCTCTGGGTGATTGGTTCTAATCTTAAACTGCTCTTCCTGTTAGAAGTTTTCAGTAACTTTACTGGAATCTGTCTTCCTATGTCTTTAGTCCTTTATTCTATATCAAAGATAGGATAAGAACAGGCAAGAAAATAAAGGACAAATCAAGAAACATCAATAAAGCACAAGAAGATGAAAGCAAAGCAACATTTTATTGTCACACTAGTAGTTCTATTGGCTGCCATTTCCATTTTCCAGCTAAGCATCGAAATAAGATAAAAAGATCTGTTCAAAAACCCATCCATGACAAGAGTCTGAGTCCCACATATGTGCCTGAGAAAGATCAATAATGGGACAGACAGGATTTGCACCCACAGTGGTTCTGATATGCAATCTACATCCCCTTGGCTGTGGTTGTTGTTATTGATAGCAATAGCACTTAGCAATAGCACTTAGACTTATATACCGCTTCACAGTGCTTTTACAGCCCTCTCTAAGTGGTTTACAGAGTCAACATATTTCCCCCAACAATCTGGGTCCTCATTTTACCCACTGAGTCAACCTTGAGCCTGGTAAGATTCGAACTGCCAAATTGCAGGCAGCCGGCAGTCAGCAGAAGTAGCCTGCAGTACTGCACTCTAACCACTGCGCCACCACGGCTCATGATGTTGTTCTTGCTATTATTATTTATTTATTGGATAGATAGAACAGCAGCAGCCATGGAGAAGAAACCCTTCCTATCTTGAAAGGTGCCAATGTTTAAAGCCTGGAGCATGCCTTTCCTATGGAAGCATGTTGTCTGAACAAATTTTCTTTGGAGAATATGGTTTCACAAAAGTATACTGTTTGACGCACAGGTGTTTAAACTGAATTTGGCATTTTTATCAACTTATCCAGTCCTATTTCCAGGACCTGAAACAGGCAGACGTTGTTGGATGATGAGGATGAGGATGAGAATAATGATGATGATGATGAGGAGGAGGAGGAGGAGGAGCAGGATGATCTTAATTTTTTTTCTATTTGTATGCATTTTGGATTCTGAATTAAAAGGTTTTCAACTTACTTTTATACCGTATTTTTCGGACTATAAAACGCACCGGACTATAAGACACACCTAAATTTACAGGAGGAAAACAAGAAAAAAAATAGTTTTTGGCCTCTGTGTGTCACGTTTTTGCCCTCCCTGGCCCCCAGAAGCACTCTGCAGTGCTCCACATGGCCTCTTTTTGCCAAAAATATGGGCCCGTTTTTGCCAAAAAGGGGCCTGTTTTTGAGCTCTCAAGCCCTCCACGAGTCACGTTTTCACTCTCCCTGGCCCCCAGAAGCATTCTGCAGTGCTCCGCATGGCCCGTTTTTGCCAAAAATGGGCACATTTTTGGGCTCCCAAGCCCTCCGTGCATCATGTTTTCACCCTCCCCAGCCCCCAGAAGCACTCCGCAGGCCAAAAAGTGGCATGTTTTTGGCAAAAACAGGCACGTTTTTGGCAAAAATGAGCCATGTGGAGCACTGCAGAGTGCTTCTGGGGGCCTGGGAGGGTGAAAACGTGACACGTGGAGGGCTTGGGAGCCCAAAAATGAGCCCATTTTTGGCAAAAACGAGCCCATTTTTTTCAAAAACGGGCCATGTGGGGCACTGCAGAGTGCTTCTGGGGGCCTGGGAGGGTGAAAATGCGATGCATGGAGGGTTCGTGAGGCCAAACATGCCTGTATTTGTTCTATAAGATGCACCTAAATTTTCGCCCACTTTTGGGGGGAGGGAATAGGTGCATCTTATACTCTGAAAAATATGGTAAATGGAACACACTATTTCATATGTATACACAACAGTTCCCCCCTCTGAACAGTGTAAAGTGAGAATAATTTTTGTTATAATCTAATATTTATGTTTTGCAAAGAGTAAGAACTTCCTCTAGCAGTGTTTATAACTGGGCACTAGGAAGCTAGGGAATAATTAGGATAAATTCTTTCATACTGGGAGATAATGGAATAAAATAGAGGCAACAATCCAGGTGTGTATTTACTTCTCAAGAACATTAGCCACTTAGAACTGGGGCAGGAAAAAAAAAATATTTCTCTGCCTTGCTTCAAAATGTAATTCTATATTTTATTAGATGGGATTCACAGTTGCTTTGCATTGTTTTGAGTTATGGGATATTTCTGCAAACTAAAAGGGACAAACAAATTAACTGTTTCTACATCTACCTGAATAACTTGCTATGTTCAGACAACTGAGGGAATTAATACATTGCAGTATAGGAGAAGGAAATCAGCAATAATTGTCTGCTTTACATAATCACTCATTGAATTTCAGTCTAGTTCTCCTGTCAACAAAAATCTAGCTAGTATATATTATTTATGATTTCTTTAAGACATATTTCAAGTTGAACACATGTCACTGCTTATACCAGAATTCAGTATTTAAAATGAGCTGATGATAAAGAGGATAATGGGCATGAACTTTAACAGGGAAAATGAATAAATTTACTTCAGTCATGATTCATGAATACTTAGTACAAGAATAAAATAACATTTGCTTATGCTTTTATACTAAACTTCAAGAAGCCCTCTAAATTTGGATGCTTCTATGCAATTGCAGAACAAAATACTTCTAATAATCATTGATATATAGAGCATTAACATCTGAATTGCGCCTAATATTTTCTATTATGTCCCCCCAACCAAATTTTTCCTTAACATTTTAAAATTAAATGCTGCCTTAAGGCCACTTTTTTTTTCTGTTGATCTTTCAGATTTCAAGGGATATGTGTGTAGTTTCATAAGGCTTACCTCATCCGACCATGATCCAGAATTCTCTCTTCCATTCATGAATGTGTTTGCAGCAATAATTAGGAGGATAAAGTTTTGTTTTGCAAGAGATGGAGAACTAATGGATTTCTCATTTGTGTTTGATCGGGGATTGGAATGGAGTGATCTCTGATTTAAAAAAATATCACTCAGAACAAAGTACCTATAGTTTTCTTGAATTTTTATGGACCATTTAGGACTGCTTGATGAGTGGTGTGGTGGCCTAGAGGTGGAGCTCTCACCTCACAATCAGGAGGCTGTGAGTTCGATCCTAGGTAGACGCAGATATTTTTCTCTCTGGGCACAATAGGAATATATCTCCTGAATATAACTCCACATTGGTGACAGGAAGGGCATCCGGCAATTGGACTACATGCTGTAGTTATGATGTAGTTATGATCTTATGATCTCCTCATCAGGAACAACTGTCCGGAGCACTTGCAGTTGATCTCAAGTCCTCTCTTTGTCCACAGAGGAATTAAGAAAAACTGACCTATTTGCCAGCTCTTTATTCTGACAGAGCTGTTGGCTCTTTTGCAGAGCCATCTTCAGTCTGCCATTTTTTCTTTGGAAATTCTTGTCATTTTCCCCCAACAAAAATTCAGAGAAGACAAGAGAACAACTATCTTGCTTAAACCACAGTCAAGATTTTTGAAAGGACACTAAATTTGCAGACTGGGTGTTGGTTTTGGTAGATCCTCTAAAGGGTATTGGAATGTTAATGGGAAAACTAAAAGAATTAGGTACATCAGCAGGTTTAAACTCAACAAACAGATATTAACCAATGAAAATAGAGTATCAAACAAAACTGATGAATAAAATGGGTTTTAAGATTGAGAAAAAAAGTAAAATAGTCAGATATCACTATGACAAATCGGAATTATCTATTATTTCAAGATAATTATACTAAGACATGGAATGAAGTTAAAAAAAGACATATTAAGATGGGAGAAACTATGACAGTTATTACTGGGTGGTGGGGGGGGGAGAAACCTGTGATAAAAAAGAATGTCTTCTTTAGAATGGTATTCTTCTTTCAGAAAATACCTGTTTTGATAACTGATGCACCATTTAAAGAATGGCAGAAGGATTTATCTAAGTTTGTGTGACAGCAGAAACCCCCCCCCCCCAAGTGAAATATAAGGTATTACAAGATGCAACGGAAAGAGGATTGGCTTTACCTGACTTGATATTGTATTTCGCAGCTTGCTGTTTGATTTGGATGAAAGACTGAGCACTGCTGAGAAAAAGAAGGCTATTGTTGTTAGAAGACATGACCTGCAATTTGGGTGGCATGGATAGTTGTGGCATGATAAAGTCAAGGATACTATAGATTTCAAAAACCACTATGTTAGATGTCCCATATTGAGAATATGTCAACCCTGAAGTTGGCCAAACTGTAGACATTTTGTTTTGTAGTGTTTCTCTAGAGAGTTTCTTCTCACAGCTTCAGAGCTGACATAGCCTGGAGTGAAGGGGCCAGGGAGGGGGTGTAGAGATAGCTGAGGTGCTGTAGCCAAAATAAAATTATTTCCCCTGGGAATCAAGGACGTTGGTGCAGGTGTTTGAAAGGTGGAGACTGAGGTCACCTAGCAATTGGACTACATGCTGATTGGACCATGTGATTGGTGACTCTGGGGGGAAGTGACAAGGTTTTACTTTTAATTGGGTGTAAAACTGGCGGGAACTTAGAGCCGGTTTTTCACCAAGAAAATGTCAATTTGATATGTTCCAATAAAATGTTCTTTGAGGAATATGCCTGCCTCCGAGTTCTTATTGAATGGGACGTATTACTTGGGACCTTGACAGAATATGGAATAGATACAGACTCAGGTTGTGCTCCAAAACACCTTTCTTGTTTTCAGCACAAGCATTTTCCAGCAATAGACGAACACAAATCTTATCATGAGATACCAGAATTTTATCAAGAGAGTGAACAAAATCAAGATAAGTACTGGAACCAGAGGGAAACAGTTGCCAATGTTTTTCTTATTTACAGTTATTAGCAAGAATTAAAGTAGCCAAAAGAGTTCATGGTTTTGAACACTATAAGACTGAGCTTGAAATAGAATTCAGTGATGAACATGTAACTGCTAAACTGTATAAAGTTTTACTGACAATTGAAACTGAAGAAGAAGAAGTGAAGGAATGTATGCTAAAGCAGGCTGAAATGTTTGGTTATTATATACAGATTAACCGATAAGAAAACAAGTTAAAGGATTGAAAGGATTGAAAATTAGTGTTATAATCTTAGGGAGAATTTATATAAAAGGATGTTTTATTGTTATATGACATCAAAAAATTGTCTAGAATTTGAACTTATGTAAGAAATGTGAAGAACAAAAAAGAACATTTTATCGTGCTCGGTGGAATGGCATAAAAGCTAGAAAAAGTTGAATTCAAATACATGCACTGATTCAGATTATTTGAAAGCTTAATACACAATTGAGGCCAGAGATCTTTTGGGAGGGACTGATGGATAAACAGATGGAAAAAAGACATGGAACTTTGCTTCTGTATATGATAATTGCCGTGAGATTATTGTATGAACAACAATGGAAAAATTTAGCAATATTTACAATGAAGGAATGGTCATTGAAAATAATGGAAATTGCTGAGATGGCCAAATTGATTTCTTTGATCAGAGAAAAGATAATATCTAAGTTTATTGCTGACTGGAAACCCCTTAAAGCAGAGATGTCAAAATGGCGGCCCACGGGCCAGATGCATCAAGCGCAGGCCATGCCCACCCCAGCTTGTGAAGGGGAAAAACATTGCGATGTGTCATGTGACATGAATGTGACTCCATGAGTTTGACACCCATGCCTTAAAGGCTTAAACAAAACAAAAAATAGAATTTATGATTTAGAATAGAATAGAATAGAATAGAATAGAATAGAATAGAATAGAATAGAATAGAATAGAATAGAATAGAATAGAATAGAATTTAATAGTGGCCAAGTGTGATTGGACACACAAGGAATTTGTTTTGGTGCATATGCTCTCAGCGTACATAAAAGAAAAGATAAGTTCGTCAAAGAATCACAAGGTACAACACTTAATGATAGTCCGGGTACAAATAAGCAATCAAATCATAG
>QLTV01004101.1:2517571-2540414 GCA_003457575.1 Thermophis baileyi | reverse complement strand
ATTTTTCGAATACATGGGGACTTTACGACAGGGACGGTAGGCACGCTGGTGCACTTATGCACGCCCCTTACAGACCTCTTAGGAATGGGGTGAGGTCAGTGGTAGTCAGTTTAAGGTTAAAGATTTGGGGGTTTGGGGAAGAAACTACAGAGTCGATAATTATCCACACATATAATCCACACAGTGACTTGGGACTTCAGTAACTCTAAGCGGGGCCTCCCAGTCCAAACCTGGTGCAAAAGATGTAGCTGTGCAAAAGCCCTCCCAGTCACACTTGCCACCTGCTCTTCAAGCCGACTCTGTGAATCTAGGAGAACCCCAACCCCACTCAGGCCATCCCTGAGTGACAGAGTACAACTTCATTCAGATGGAATTTCCCGGAAATTTTAGGTCCACAAACTCAAAGCAATTTCATCTGGGAGGGTTTCAGTTGAAGTCTATTCCTCCCAACTTCCAGACAGAGGGTTAACCCTTTGAATGCATCACTTGTTGAACCTAGGGCAGGGGTCGGCAACCCGCGGCTCTGGAGCTGCATGTGGCTCTTTCATCCATCTGCTGTGGCTCCCTGTCGCTGGTCGGCGCCACAATTTTGAAAGGAGCTTCTGGTGAGGGGGGGGGAAGTATGGCGCACCAGGAGGAGACTCTATGGCAAGGGGCGGGTTTTCCAATCAGCTCAACAATTGATAGGGCTTTCGGTTAGGACAGGTAGAGGAAAAAGGACGCCGCACTAGGAGCAGACTCTATGGTGGGAGAACCAGACTTCCAGTTGGCAGAGGAAAAAGGATGCTGTGCTAGGAGGAGACTCTAAGAGCCGAGGTGGCGCAGTGGTTAGAGTGCAGCACTGCAGGCTACTTCAGCTGACTGCTAGCTGCAGTTCGGCGGTTCAAATCTCACCGGCTCAAGGTTGACTCAGCCTTCCATCCTTCCGAGGTGGGTAAAATGAGGACCCAGATTGTTGGGGGCAATAGGCTGACTCTGTGAACCGCTTAGAGAGGGCTGTAAAGCACTGTAAAGCGGTATATAAGTCTAAGTGCTATTGCTATTGCTATGTTGGGGAAACCGGACTTCCGGTTGGCTCCAGAATTCAACGGGGGGCTTCTGGTTAGGATTTTTGTGACTCTTTGAGTGTTTAAGGTTGCCGACTCCTGACCTAGGGGAAAGATACATAACTGAATATTATCATGATACAGAACCCTGTGTTGAGAGATGACGTAATCCTCACCACCACCACCACAACCACCACAGTTGCCACTACAACCACCACCATAACCACGGTGAATTTCATGGAATTATTAAAAAAAAAAAAAAGGATGTAGAGAAGAGAGATCATGAAGGCATTCCACAGATTTGAGGCCTTTGAGCAGATTCTTTTCTTTTACCACCATGAATGCAGGACCATCCCTTTAGGTCAGGAAAAAGAATAATCACTACAAAACAATGCAGTCCAAACTCTTGGATATAGTCCAAAAGGATAATATAGTTGATGGGCTGCCAGACATCTGAGGACAGAAGGACAACCACAGCACAAGAGAAGCGAGCAGTCTGCAAAGCCAGAACTGCAAATGCTGCAACAATGGTGCCCACACATGTCTGCCCAACATGTGGCAGAACATTTCGTGCCCGTATACAGTCGGCCTTACCAGCCACCTGCGGACACATTGTGGACAGCCCACAACCTGTTAGATGTCTTCGAACACAATGGACGAACATCATCATAGTTGATGGTATCTAAAACTACTGAGAAACCAAGAAAGAAGCCAGAAGGATTCCACTGACCTGATCCTGGTCTCACCATAGGTCCTCCACAAATATTCCTGGCCTGAAACTGACTGCCAATGGTAAAACAATCTGTTTCCCCTAAGTCGTCTTCAGATGCAGGGCCATCATATTCTCCACAACCTTTCCTAAAAAAAGAAAGATTGAGTGAAAGTTTCTTGAGGAAGGGAACAGCACATTCTCCTTCACTTCTTGTTAAAAGAAGTTATTACTGCACAAATTGAACACTCCACCAGGATGAGAGGCAGGGATGCAACTGAGAACTAACACTACAAAAGTACTTGACTGCTTCCTCAGGTCTCGGGGATTCAAAATTATTCCATATCACTCCACATGATCTGCCCCCTGTCATCTCCTTTGCATTGTGTAGCTACAATCCAGCTCCTCTCAAATCTGATATTGAGAAAATTCTTCAGAGCAGCCTTTCAGATGGTCTTAGCAAAGCTCCTTCCTCAAAAGGGAATAGCTCCCTTTAAGGGTATCAAAATATCTCCTTTTTGCCAACTTGAAACAATCATATGTATGGCTGAAATGTGAGTTCATGCCAGTGTTTGACAAATCTTTCTCCAGTGTTATGTTATGATATAATGATGTAAATAACACCACCAATGACTATGCATCACGTATTGCAACATAGCTGGCACAATTTACATAATCATGTAATCATTCCAACCATCCACAGTATGAAGTTACATGATGTCATTTTGATGTCACAGTGGCTTTAATAAACATCTCAGAATTTCTCACAAGTGTTCAGCTTTCTATTTTAAGCCAGCAAGTCCATGAAGAACATCTGTCCAGAAATGTTGAACAATGTTTTGAAAATCAAAATCTTTTAATTAAGCACACAGTTTTCTGCAGAAAACCTGAGTGTGGAAGACTAAAGAGGATAATGAATATAATTATAAGTTAATTGTATCAACTTGGCATATCCTGGGGAAAACGTTGCATATATATCATATATCAAAACTCTTAAACAAGAATTATATATAACTGTGTATTATATACTATACTGCATGCTTTTTTAAAAAAAATGGGCTCATGTTTAATCTCATTATCTCAGACATACTATTTTCCACAAAGTATGGCAATATATAAATCACACAGATTTCTTGCAAAACTACCAAAAATTGGAATGTAAAAATCAATGAAGTTCATTTACATGACCTTGGCTATCAAAGCAGATACCCAGAGATTTATACCAAAGTTAATTTTGAACTGCCCATCAGTTCTATTTATGTATATCAACATTGGAACACTCACCTTTGATATGCTGTGTGACAGTAAATCAAATTGATTGCATTAGATTTATTTTCATGTGATGTATTTAAAAACTGTGTTGAGAACATGGTGTACAAGATGCACAAACCACTATACTTGTTTATGCAAAAAAGTAAAATAAGTTATTCTGCATACAAAATAAAAGACCCGTTGAACTTCCTTGGGGGCATAGCAACTAGAAATACAAAAAAAGATGTTGAGACTCTGGAAAAAGTGCAGAAAAGTGCAACTAAAATGATTAAAGACCTGGAGACTAAAGCATATGAAAGAACTGGGCATGGCTAGTCTAGAGAAAAGAAGGACTAGGGGTGACATGATAGCAGTATTGTAGTATTTGAGGGGCTGCCACAAAAAAGAGATCAACTTATCTTCCAAAGCACCAGAAGGCAAGACAGAGAAGCAATGGATGGAAACTAATCAAGGAGAGAAACAACCTGGAATTAAGGACAGTGAGGACAAATAACTAGTGGAAAAGCTTGCCTTCGTAAATTGTGGGTGCTCAATCACTGGGGGGTTTTAAGAAGAGACTGGAGAATCACTTCTCTGAAATAGTATAGGGTCTCCTACTGGAGCAGGGGATTGAATTAAAAGACCTTCAAGGTCCCTTCCAGTTGTATTCCTATTAAGTAATTCTATTGGAGAACAACAGTTACTAAGGGGCAGGGCCCTATACAAAGTTTCGATTTTAATTCCTGGAATATCCAGATGGATTAGGTAACAGGTGATGCAAAATATTCTCGGAAACCTCAAAATCTCATTGTGGCCACTCTCCCTAAAGAGACAATGTTAGGAAGCAGAAATGTGGGTTTTGTACAGGCAACAGTTTTTTTAAAAAAAAAATATTGTTATATATTTATATACAATTGTTTATATACCCCTAGACCTAGATGCCTGAAGCAGCATAACAGACCTGTAATTTACAGTCTCTCTCTGTGTGTGTCCATCTGTACATCCTTGTACAATGCAGATTTTGAGGTGAAATAAATTTGGTCAATGAATGTATATGTATATAATGTATATAACAGTGATGGCGAATCTATGGCACGCGTGCCACAGGTGGCACGCGGAGCCATATCAGAGGACACGCGAGGCGTTGCCCTATGTCAGCTCCAGCGCGCATGTGCGCACTGGCCAGCTGATTTTCGGCCTTGGGGAAGGCCGTTTTGCCCTCCAGAGGCTTCAGGGAAGCGTCCTGAAGCCCTGGAGTGCAAAAAACGGCCCAACGGGAAAACCGGAATGCACTTCCGGTTTGCCGTTGGGCCGTTTTTCACCGTCCCAGGCTTCAGTGAGGCCTTTGCGCATTCGCGGGTGTGTGTGCGCATGTGCAGGGGGCAGCGTGTGGGGGGGTTGTGCGCATTTGTGGGGGGAGGGAATGGGTGTGGGCACGCACGCGCGCTAGCGCGTGCGCACACCCCCCCCCCCTTTTGGCACCCGGACCAAAAAAGGTTCGCCATCACTGGTATATAACCTTGGCTGGTTAAGCAAGATTCAACCTAGTTAGTATTTAGCAGTTGAGTAGTACTACTAGTAGTAGAGTGGTAGCCTAGTGGTGAAGACTCTTTCATCCCATTTGGAAGGTTCAGAGTTCAATCCTAGGTAGTGACAAACGTTTCTCTCTTAGGGCATAAAGAGAAAATATATGCTGCAGACTCCATGTAGGCATCAGGAAGGGCATCCAGCCAGTAAACCCTCAGTTCCATTCAGTTGCCCTGACTCTACCACAAATAAAGGGATTACAGAGTTGTAAAAAAAGACACAAAAAAAGTCTAGTTAGTATTTAAATAGAACCATATCAAGACATCTAAAGCATAATGGAGAAATAGCAGGGTTTAATTATCTCAGAACCCAGAACCCCAATCCTGACTAAGAATAAGGTGGACATCTCAGCTGCCTCATATGTTCACAGTATCCATGTTTTCTGCCTTTCCATCACTGGAGCCGCTTTGCCTGGTGTTCTAGAATATGATTCTTTCTTTAAAACAGTACAATGACTAAGGAAGCCATACACATAAAGATACAAGCATACCCATTTGTCAGGATAGATAGCTGGGCTAGCGAGCAGCTAGGAGCTATGGGAATTGATTTGCCTCACACTGACAAGAAGATTTGCTAGCATTGCTGTGTGTGAAATGAACTGAAATAGTTTTATATCATGACACCAATAGAACAGAAATGTCAGCTTTCATCAAGTCCTGCAGGAAGGTTTTGTTGTGTCCTTTTGGGTGGCCTGATCCTCCAAGTTCCCTGCTGACGTAAGTTCCTCTTTGTCAAACGTGTTGCCTCTGAAAACACTGAGTAACTTTTCAGGAATTTAGAGATTTGTTTTTCTGAGAACAGTTTCCATTAAGCTGGCGGGCCATATAAGATTAAACTCATATTAGCAGAAAATGAGAACATGTTAATTGAAATGGGTGGTATCTCATGCTTCAGTAACAGACAGTTCCAAACTTGGAATTTGTTTCCAAGTTCAGCCGTAACTCTCAGGAGCTTGACATCCTTGTAATTCTACTGAATCTTTAGATTAGCTATAATTTCTTGAACTTCCCTTCCTGGGGGGGGGGGGATATGTGTATGTGTAATAAATTAATGCATTAAACCTACTGATTAAAATCAATATTCCAGTATCTCAGAACATATGCAATTATTATTGGGCTAAGTAATGATGATAATGGTTCTTTGAGAAGTCAGTAATATCAGACTGTGATTTTCTCTGCAGCGGTGGACCCAAGATACTAAAAGGGGGAAAAAAAAGATTCAAATCTTTGTCTTATGTTAAAGTGCTATGTGCCATTTTTGAACACTGCCTGGCAAGCATCTGCACTCTATTCTGTTATCATGTTATTCTCAGGAAAATGCCACAGACAACATATTGGTGGGTCCTAGTTTGTGTGTGTGGTTTTTTTTAAAAGCTACAAAAACCTGTCACACCAATATAATATGTGCAAAACACAGTTCCCACCACCACCACCACCAAAGACCCACCACAATCTTAGCTTGTGTTTCTTCCCTTTTCCGTATGCTTTTGCCTTTCAGCAGCAGAGCTGAATTTTTATGATAAACATTTCTGGCCACAGGCCAGCATATTTGGATAATAGGATTAGTTGCATAAATGCTCTTCTGTAAATATTGCAGGACTAGCATTACCATCTCTGGGGTTGATGGACACAGTCTCCGGATCTTAGCAAAATGACATAGCATTCTGGCTGCCTCTGTTGGAATTCCTTTCTAGAAAACGAAGGCAATCAAACTAAGAGGGAAAGGCAGAACAAGGTGGTTCCTCATGATCATGTCAAACTCTTCTCTACCAGACTCTGAGCCAGCAGAAAATTACAAGTAGTCCTCGAATCAAAGCAATAGCAATAGCACTTACACTGATAAGCACTTCATAGTGCTTTAGAGCACTCTTTGGGCGGTTTACAATATCAGCATGTTGCCCCAACAATCTGGGTCTCTCATTTTATCGATCTTGGAAGGATGGAAGACTGAGTCAACCTCAAGCCTGTCAGGATCGAACTCCTGGGAGTGGGAAGAGTTAGCCTGCAATACTGTATTCTAACCATCTTGCCAGTACGGCTCATATGACTGTATGATTGTAATGGAGCATGCCCATCACAATCGTAACTCATGAAAATTGTCAAACAAGTCGGTCATATGACCGATCCAATTTTACAACCTTTTTTGTAAAAATTACTGCAGTCATTAGGCAAATTCACAATCATTGAGTGAATGCTACAGTCGTTAGACAACCCACTGGTACATTATCAGCTCATTTGCCAAAAAACAGAAGTAAATGCCAGGTTTTGGCAAACCTATCATAAAACATGGTCATGTCACCATAGAACTTAGAATCTTGGTTGTAATTATCCACCAGGTAAATCCATCCGAATTTTGAATGGATGCTGGACAAGTTGAGAATTTTCTATATATCAGTTTAAAATGTTGGTGTACCTGGACATTAGATTAATTTATGATTGCAGTAATCTGGCTAGTGGGCTCCTTTGGATACCATTTAATACTGTTCAAATGCATTCTTCCACAGTAGAAATATTTATGCTAAATTGTGCTAAATGATTAAACATTGCAAAAGATTTCCAGCAAACCATTGCTAAGGACATGGACTTAGCTTTTTTCTGAAAGGGTATTCCAAAGCAGCCTTAAGCACAATGGGCAGATACAAAAATTGACTCATGAATTAGAAGAGAGAGAATTGTCTCTCACTCTCTCCTGTTCATCTGTACCTGCTCCCCCAGGTACCATTCCTAGCTAGCTACTCGTCTCTAAGACCTTTGAGATAGGAATTGCTTTCAAGACCTAGAAGATAAGGGAGGAAAAGATAGTTTCAAAGAATCTGAAACTCCTGTTGGCCAAAGAATAGTCTTGGATAATAGTGTCCAGGGATTGGTGGAAGGGATGTGTGCAATTCCCCTCAAAAGTCTACAATGAATACAACCTATCCTTGAAATTACTTGTTTGCAGCACAAACTGATTGGTCACTGAAACACATCAAATTGGACCCATGCCAGAATTGCCACAGACTATTGCTTTAAAGAGGAAAAATACAGGAACAGCCAAGGATATTAAGCTGCTTTAAATATTGTTTGGGGATGAGATTATGGCAATATCAGGGCATAACAAAGAGGCTGTTGGGGCATGTTCATGTTCTGGCTAAGTAGATATGGGGAAGGCCTTAGGATATGGTCAAGGAAACACCTAGAACAGACTAGAAGAAGACAGTGCAGCAAACCACATGTGTGGAAAACCCAGATAGTTAATCTATGATAGATTAACACATAGATTAATCCAGAGGTGGGTTCCTCCCGGTTCGCACCAGTTCTATAGAACTGGTAGCAAACTGCTGGTGACATCACGGAGCCGGTTCTGTCTGTGCCGGTCCGTGGATGCCGCCATCTTTTTTGGGGGATTTTTTTGGGGGGAATTGCTTTTTTTTCCCCTTCTGTGCATGCGCAGAAGCCGAGTCCCCAGCACTGCGTATGTGCCACCATCTTGTTTTTGGCTTTTTCAAAAAATAATTTGCAAATTTTCGGCACTGCGCATGCGCGTGCCTATGCGGCATGGCCATGAGGCGCGCAATGCACGTGCAAGCACACGGCGCGGGAGGAAGTGAACCGGCAGCGAGGTAAGTTAGAACCCACCCCTGGATTAATCTATGACTCAATCTGTTGTGTAAAATCCAGCCAACTGAGTAAACTACAGTTCATGTGTCCCCTATATCGAAAAGTGTTACTGAGAAAAGCCACATCAACAGATAGGAAAATAACAGCTGTTAAGAACTGATCTATTTTTGGACACATTACATGACTGTTATGTATTGAATATATATAGTCGTGTTAAACCCTGCTAAAGTGAAACTAACCTTTAGATGACCCTAACTGTTAACTCCAACTGTTTTGGAGGGAAACTTAGAACATTCATATTTGGGTGGGCTTTTTCAAGGATTATGATTGGTTAAGGCCCTGTGGGCCTAGAATATAAATTACAGGCATTTGCCTGCTGTTCCTCAGTTCCAGTTTTGAGTCAATAAATGCTGTTGTAGCTATGTTGGTCAGCTTCTTGCCTACTGAAGCCCACTACACAATAATGACAATATAGCTCTTGCAAAAAATCTATAATGCTGGAAGGAATGGAAAAAAGGGGGAAGAAGAGGACAACCACCAACAAGATAGATGGACTTAATTACCACAGTGATTGGAGCATTACTGGAAGACCTGAGGGGTCAGATCAGAGATAAATCAACCTGAAGAAGTTCTATCTATGTGATTGCTTAGAGTCAAAATCAACTTGATGACATATAATCTATCAATCAAAATCTTACCTTAGATAAGGATGTGTAAAGAGATTTAAAGCCGACCCAAAGGCATGCAAAAGGGGAAAGGAAGAAACAAGCTGACTTCGAGAAGCAATTACATAATCAATACGTTGAATGAGGTGTGAGGAAGAAACTCAAAATAACCTCACTTTGATTTTGTGTAATATGAGAGGACCCAGGATAAAATTCAAGAGTCTGTTATTCACTGCCAGAGTGAAATAATATTCCTGGAAACCCAACATCGTCTTTTTCTGAACCTGGTCTCCCTCAAAGGGCTGACAGCTTGCCATAGATCTTGGTGAACTGATTGGATGAGATTAGTTTTGCTGAGCTGAATTCTCACAGATATAAAATGTTATTAGTTTATCAGAATATAAAATACAAAGAAAATGAAAATAATGGGAAACTAGTGGAGGAAAAAGGGAAAAAGGAGAATATAAGAGTCTGTAAGGGGCGTGCATAAGCGCACCAGCGTGCCTACCGTCCCTGTCCTATTGTCCTCATCTATCTGTATTCACTTTGATTATGTTTATGTTTATACCTATACCTGCTATCTTGTACATGTTTGACAAACAAACAAATAAATAAATAAAAAACATATGTGGTATTGGAGACTTCCAATTCTTTTTAGCACAGCAGAAGATAAAGGCACCACAGCCTTAACTTTTTTATTTTTAGACAATAATAAATAGCAGTCATTTCTATAACAGCAAACCCATCTAATTAGCAAATCAAAATCAAATTTTCATTTTTTCTCATTACAAACATAAAATCCAGAAGTGATTTCCAAATGGGAACACAATTAGATATGTTCTTTTCTTAGAATAGAGCAATCAGTTTAACCATCTCTCCTTTTTTTCCCTTGCTGTGAGAAATAATATATAATTCTTTTTGTATTTATTAATCTTTATTAAATTATCATTAATTGTATTAGCAAAATTTACTAACTTTCTCAGATTCTTTAACCTTGAAAGGGAACCCTCCTTTTTTTTTTTTTTTTTTTTTTTTTTTTTTTTTTTTTTTTTTTTTTTTTTTTTTTTTTTTTTTTTTTTTTTTTTTTGCTGAGCTGAATTCTTCATGCAACAGCCAGCAGGATGGAGAAGACTTTCTGAAATGGTGAAATTAACTGACCACAAATATGAGACTATTCAGGCCAACAATATATCAATTAGAATTTGAAGTAGACTTGTAATCAACAACTCTGTTTACATTTTCCTGAAGCCTATTAGTCGATGGTGGGTGAGGTATTACTCCTATAAGTCATTGTGACCTACTGTAGTTTATGAAATTCTCTGTGAACAAAGACTCTCTCATCATTTTGTATTGGATACAACATGGACAGAGGTTTATGAGAAGACTAGAGAAATCTATTTTGAAATCTGTCTAGGAAATATTGGTTTTTCTGACTCTGGAGAAGTGATTGGATTCTCTGTAGTAAGAGCATTGAGAGGTCCTTAGTGCTCACTGAGCTTAGTTGTTTTCTTGCAGACATTTCATTACCCAAAATAGGTAACATTATCGGTCTTATGTCTGATCTTGATCCATTCCTTGTCCATTAAAGAGGCAAAGTAGGGTCAGTGACTAATGCAGAAAGAGAGCAATGTCTCTTTGAATGAACGTAGTGACAGAGGGAATAGTCCTAATTACCTTGATGTGGTGTGGTATGGGCGTTGCGAGGAAAACATCTCTGAATCCACCACTTTAAAAAAAAAAACTTTCTGTTCAGTCTGCATCCTCTCCTTTTGAGGGAAGCTGGTAAAAAGATGGTGGGATTTCAGTTACAGAGAATTTTAGATGAAGTAGATTGCATCCTTCTTAGTCAGGATTCAGACTAGAACTGAAACAGTACTAGTCCTCTGATTGTTGGGATAGCTCAACTATGATATTGTTATGGATTTCTGTAAAGGCTGAAGCTTGGAAGCTCCTAGGTGGACAGTTATACTCAATAGTAATGGGAAAATAATGCTTTGACCCATGGTTAACCAGTCTCCCTTCCCGAGTTAGCCAGAGGACTCTTGTATGTGCTTGAGGAAAACTGCCGTACTGTTCTACTTCTAGATTTCAACGCAGCCTTTATCAACTAACTCATATTTTGCCCCACTCATTCTTCAATGTGAGGACCAAACTCTGTGGAGTAATAATGATCTGTTAAGGAGAAATTTCTTGCTGTAAAAACAGATTAACTATTTATTTTTAAATATCATGGAGGAATATAAATGTATATGTAAATTTCATTGTGAAACCCAGAGTGTAGGACATTGTTCAGTAGTTCAAAGACCTATATCTCCTAAAATCAGTGCACAGGTGCTTCTAATGAATAATGTGAGGGAGTATGAAACTTAAAAGAAATAACTTTTTTTTCTCCTCTCTTAATAGTAAAAAACAGCCATCAACATTTTGTCTACTACCCTACTGAAAGCTCACTGCATCCAGAGGTGGGTTCCTACCGGTTCTAGCCGGTTCTTTAGAACCGTTAGTAGCTCGGCGATGACATCACAGAGCCGGTTCTGTCAGTGTCTCCATGGGTGCCGCCATCTTGGATTTTGCTTCTCCGCATGCGCAGAAGCTATTTTTTGATTGCTGTGTGCGCATGGCACGGCCCTGAGCGAACCGGCAGCAAAAGGATCCAGAACCCACCCCTGAATCAGTGCACTTGTGCTTCTAATGAATAATGTGAGGGCGTATGAAACTTAAAAGAAATAACTTTCTTTTTTCCTCTCTTAATAGTAAAAAACAGCCATCAACATTTTGTCTACTACCCTACTGGAAGCTCACTGCATCTACTCATGAGAGTTGAATTTTCTGTCAAGAAACTAAAAAGCAAAGAGTGGGAGACTGCAAATAATTTCATTTCTTTACTTATTCTTCATTCTGACAATGCACTATTTCTTTTTGTGTTAATGGGAATGGTCTGTTCCTCTATCTCTCTCAATATTAAATTTAAAAAAAGGCTACAACCTAATATTTACTTTATCTCATTTCAAATGTGTAATATTTGTACACTAAATGGGGTGGTATTGTGTAGCCTCTTGCTGAGGGTATCTTTTTTCTTATTATCTTTTTGTTCTTCAAAATTGAAGTGAAATCCCATTTGCTCTCAGAGACCTCTGAAAAAACTATTAGTTTTCCTGCCACCACAAACCCTTTTCTTATTGAGAGGTTATTATGTTTTTCTCCTTTATTTTTTTCATAAACGTATCTCTGAATAAGTGACATGTCAGGACGAAATAGGCTGGCACGGTCACTTAGATAACAATTAAACAAAGAAATCAATTAACTTGTATTGAGTAGATTAAAATGAATAAAACAAGTTCACATAACGTTATTTGACCTCCAGGAATTCCTTGACTTATAATCACAACTGGGACCAGAACTTCTGTTGCTCAGTAATGCAGTTATTAAGTTTAAAAGGAGAAGCAAATGGGAGGGGCGGGAACAAACGCTGAGTTCATGTTCATGTTCATTGCTTTATCTGAGTTCTTGGCATCCTCCCAACTGGTTTGATTTACTGCCGTGCTACTTTAATTCTGGAACTCCTTAACTTGCTTGCCCTGCCGGATTAATTACCTTATCTTGCCTTGTTGGATTTATCGTTGGAAGTTTTTTGGCTTACAGGTTTGTGGGAGAGTTTTTCTCCAGACCGAAGAGTAAAAGGGACGTTGGGGGAAAGTTTGGAGCTAATAAAGGGACTACTACTTATTCTCTGGCTGTGTTGCCTTTGTGCCACGCCCCGGGTCATCACATTATCTACTTACATCTCCCTATACCTACATGGCTAGTAGGTAGTTAAGATGCTGGGTCTGAAGACTATTGAGAGGTCAACAGCTCGACAGTTCAAAACCTGAGAGAGTGAGCCCAGTGACAGAATAAGCTCCCATTAATTTGTCCCAGCTCCTGCTGGGTCTATGACAATTCTCCACAGCGAACTCATCATGGCCAACTCATCACGGCCAACTTGCCATGGCCAAGTCACTGTGGGACAACTTGCCACAGCTTACTTTCCACGGGACAACTCACTGCAGGACAAGAGTTACACTAATATCAAAGAAATAGTGGGAAAGGATCATTAAAGAAAGGTTGCAAAAGGAGGGACAGAATGAAATGTGAATGGCAAAAATTGAAATATTTTTTTTATTTTAAATAATTAAATAGAATTGTTAAATTGTCCCATGGCAAATTGGCTGTGGCGAGTTGTCCTGCAGTGAGTTGGCCATGGTGAATTGGGTGCAGCAAGTTGGCTGTGGCAAGTTGTCCCATTCCGGCTCCTGCCAACCTAGCAGTTTGAAAGCATGCAAATGTAAGTAGATAGATAGGTGTCACTTTGGTGGGAAAATAACAGGAACATGCACCCCTTGGCAATGGTGATGTCAGCTAATCCTTTCAACCCAGTAGCGCCTTGGTAGATGCTTCCAACACAAATGTAGTAGTAGCTGAAACCAGTCCAGTCCAGTTCAAAAGATTCATCTGAATATGACTCCATCCCTGATAGTCATAAATTATTCCTACAAATAATATTCAGAATATAAGTTCATTAAGTGTGCATGCACATCAATAAATCATGTTCATTGTCTCTCATTATTATATTTTCATTTTTCTTTCAAAATTCCTAACCTCAACATGTTCTGGTAGAGTTATTTGACGGGTAAAACTACTGATGTGTTGAACAGCACACATTGCTAGGTGAAGCAAGAAATACAGTGGACCTCCAAGCCAGATATGTAATACAGTTCATCAAATATTTGATTAACGTGATTAAGACAGAAGATTTATAGACATCTTGGTGGGTTGCATTCAGCTTGGTGAGTCTTAAGCAATCAAGATGTACAGTAATTCTGATTCAGTAGCATCTGACACAACATGTGCAAAGAAAGAAAAGGAAGTAGGGCATTCCATATTGCATTGGAGAGACCAGCTGCCTTTGTCACTCTAACTCATATTCAAGTAGCTAGTCCTGTCCCTCAATCCATACCTCAAAGCCTTTCCCCTTGTGCCTTCCTTTGGAAGGTAAGAACCTGAAGGCAAGGGCCTTTAATCTAAGGATTTCCCAATATTGTATGCTCTCACCAACACACTTATTATGAGGAAGTTGAAGAGTTCATCTTGATTTTTGGTGGATGCTTCATGGCTTAGTCTTGGACCACATGAATGTTTTACATTCTGTATGGTTGCAACCATAACTAATTTTGAGAACTGAAGCTTTTAAATGGGCTTTCCACCTCCATTTTTTTCTTGTGTGTCATGTGTTTTAGATGGCAAATCTGGAGATTGTCTTATTAATATTTATATTTGTAAAGCACTTTGATTTTTTCCCCTGTTGACCAGCGGTGGGTTGCTCCCGGTTCGTCCCGGTTCTTAGAGCTGGTAACGGTGGCAGCGGGAGGCTCCGCCCACCCACCCAGGACGCTTCTGCGCGTGCGCGTGAAGCGGTAGTAAAGGGTTTTAGAACCCACTACTGCTGTTGACCCAATAAAAACCCTTCACCTAAAATTCCTAAGCAAAAAATCTGTTCAGGAAATAAAAAACAATAACAATAACAACTTTTCAATTAGGCCAAATGTTTTTATGCTACTTATCAATCTGATCTTCCTCCCACCCCTTCTGTTCATGACAATAAGGGAAAAATAGAGTAGCAAGGAAGCCACCTGAAAAGGACACTGGAGATGACCTTGCATTCTCCTCTTCACATGTCTCTCCCAATCCAGTTCTAAGCCAGGAAAAAGTGCTAAGGCTTTGCCCTTCTACTAGGAAATGAAGAAGTTTCTTTTTCTGACTGCACTGGCTTCGGATGTCTACTATGGTGTAAGGAAGTAAATGAGTGAGACTTCTGCAAGGCTTTTAAGGGTAATTCAATCCATAGAACCATAGTAAATGATACAGTTGTGCAGCGCTTCTGGTTAGAAGGCTAAGAGATACTTGGAATGTTGCAGAGGTATTCACACAGCCCCTAGCTGCAATTTTTGGTGGTTTTTTTTTTACACAGCTGTGTCTGTTACTGGAATTCTACCCTCTGAAGTTACTGAATAATTCCAGGGAAAAATGCATTTGGTTTAAGGAGATGTAGACCATTAGCATTCATGCTCCAAAGCTCTTTTTTGTATTCTAGTCCAAAGTGCTGCACACCCCCAAATAATAATGCCAAAACTGACTGTAAAATTTGAGTCAGATAAATGAAGAAGTCAAAGAAGTTCTTGTTTAGAGACTGTGTGAAGAATGTTCTATCTTTTGGCATGAGCCTTGTTGCAACTGGATCAACATTAGGTTCCCTACTTCTGCCTCCAGTGCTGGCTACAAGTATTTAATTTTTCTCTCTCTGCCATTCATTCTCCTAGTTTTACTTTTTCACTCATATTTCCTCTTTAGGCCTCCTCCTTAGATCTTCATTTCCAGTCTTCGTTGCTTAGGCTTTCCTGGACAATTGTTTATTCCAGAGCCATAAGAAGACTTGAATTCTTACTTATTTTCCAGTCTCTTCTATCTAACCTAAGGCAGACAAATGTCATTTGTGTGTTCTGTAACATCACAACAATCCAGCCAATTTTTAGCAGAGACCTTTGTAGCTACTACTACAAAATCCCCCAATGCATCAAAGAAGAACGAGGGGTGATATGATAGCAATGTTCCAATATTTCAGAGGCTGCCACAAAGAAGAGAGGGTCAACCTATTTTCCAAAGCACCAGAAGGCAAGACAAGAAACAATGGATGGAAACCAATCAAGGAGAGAAGCAACCTAGAACTAAGGAGAAAATTGCTAACAGTGAGAACAATTAATCAATGGAACAGCTTGCCTTCAGTTATTTTATTTATTTATTTATTTATTTATTTGTCAAACATGTACAAGATAGCAGGTATAGGTATAAACATAAACATAATCAAAGTGAATACAGATAGATGAGGACAATAGGACAGTAGGACAGGGACGGTAGGCACGCTGGTGCGCTTATGCACGCCCCTTACAGACCTCTTAGGAATGGGGTGAGGTCGACAGTAGACAGTCTAAGGTTAAAGTTTTTTGGGTTTGGGGAAGAAACCACAGAGTCAGGTAGTGAATTCCAGGCATTGATCACTCTGTTGCTGAAGTCGTATTTTCTGCAGTCGAGTTTGGAGCAGTTTACATTAAGTTTGTATCTATTGTGTGCTCGTGTATTGTTGTGGTTGAAGCTGAAGTAGTCATTGACAGGTAGGACATTGTGGCAGATAATTTTATGAACTACATTTAGATCGGTTCTAAGGCGACGTAGTTCTAAGTTGTCTAAGCCCAAAATTTCAAGTCTTGTGGAATAAGGTATTCTGTTGTTAGTTTTGGGTGCTCCATCACTGGAAGTTTTTAAGAAGAGACTGGACAGCCACTTGTCTGGAATGATATAGAGTCTCCTGCTTGAGCAGGGGGTTGCACTAGAACACCTTCAAGGCCCCTTCCAACTCTGTTATTGTGTTCTGTTCATCATCCTGGTTTTTCCACATCTTGAGTTCCAACTGTCATTTCCATATAAAAGCTGCATTGGTGAGCTAGTGGTCTCCTAGGAAAACTTTGCAGCTTTCTGAGTCGACCACGATTAGTGATTGGCAAATCAAAAGGAAAGAAATTGATGCAGTCAATGCCAAGGGTGATCTGTGCTCAGAATGCCACGCTAGGAAGACAACGGTATGCTCTGATTTTTAATACCCTGAGGTTAAAAATTGCCTTAGGTAGGAGAGATGGCCAAAGGGATACTAGAAAGAAAGTTGGGGCAGTCCATACTTGTAAAGTTGGGTCAAAAATACCGAAGATGGAAACAAAGGTTCATTAAAAACTGCAGAGGGGATTAAATACGAATATTGTTCTTGAAATAACCTCATAAATCTGAAGCCTATCTGTAGTTCTGTAAATCTGTAGTTTGAAAAGAAAACAAAAAGACGGGAACTCTGCAGTGCTAACTAATTGACACAAATTAAGCACTGTGGTGCAAATTAATATCACTTTGTCAAATGATTGTGGCAGAATTGCTGCGTTCACACTGCATTTTAAACGATGCCAAAATGGAATAATTTTAACATTGTTTCACTTTATTCTTGTCAAGGGACTAGAATCTGTGGTGTCATTAATACAGGCTGTTAGCACGTTCAATGACTACTTGAAGAGGGTCACAGGCTTTGCGATTCCAGATACTACGTGCACAGACCCAGCCATTATTTGGGGAATAACGTCTTCACGTTAATCACTAGTTAAAGCTTTATTTAAAACCCACCCTCTGTCCCAAGATTGACACAACATTTTTTTTTTTTTACAAAGGTCCCAAACCTCAGCATTAACAGAATAAAAGAGTTGAAAGCAACCTTGGTGGTCTTCCGGTTCAGCCCCTGCTCAAGCAGGAAATTGTAAAGGAAATTAAAAGAGCCGAGGTGGCTCAGTGGTTAGAGTGCAGCACTGCAGGCTACTTCAGCTGACTGCTAGCTGCAGTTCGGCAGTTCCGATCTCACCGGCTCAAGGTTGACTCAGCCTTCCATCCTTCCGAGGTGGGTAAAATGAGGACCCAGATTGTTGGGGGCAATATGCTAACTCTGTGAACCGCTTAGAGAGGGCTGAAAAGCACCGTAAAGCGGTATATAAGTCTAAGTGCTATTGCTATTGCTATTGTATACCATTTCAGACAAATGCTTGCCCAATCTCTTCTTAAAAACCTCCAGCGTTGGAATGCCCACAACTTCTGGAGGCAACTCGTTCCACGGATTAATTATTCTAACTTTTCCAAAGCAGCAGAAGGCAAGGCAAGAAATAATGGATGGACACTAATCAAGGAGAGAAGCAACCTAGAACTAAGAAGAAATTTCCTAACAGTGAGAACAATTAACCAGTGGAACGGCTTGCCTTCATAAGTTTTGGGTGCTTCATCACCAGGGGTGGGTTCTGGATCCTTTTGCTGCCTGTTTCCTCCAAGTCCCTTCCAACTCTATTATTATTCTGTATACTGATTACTGGACATCATGTAACTATTTATGAATGGTAGAACTTCTCACCACCTGGAAGTGACCATTTTGCATCTTTGGAAACTTCTAAGCTGGAGGAACTCAATATACAATCTATCTGGACTCAGTTATAATGGTGATTAATGCACTGTTGGAAGACCTGAAAGACAAAGTTAGGGAAAGATCATCATGGAGAAAATCTATCTGTGTGGATACTAAGACTCAACAGCAACTTGATGGCATATAATCAATCAACCAACTGGCAGTTCAGTTGAGAGACTCCAGGATGATAGATCACTAGATCTAGAATATCATTGCCTAGGGTCAGTTGTTTCCTGCAAAACAGATGAAATTCTGTGTCAAGTGTTACTTCTAAAGTGACAGAAAAATATATCTCTGTCTAGAATGAAATTCTTTAATTCTTTGACACCAACTTCTTCCATCCTTCGGACAGAATTGATCTTATGAGGTTCCACTCTGGAGTTTATGGGTCCTTAAATAAGACTCATCTGACTCAATTAATAAAGAAAGGTCATATGAATTAGAGTTAGCTGGAATGTATTTTGGAGGTACTTTGGTCATACAATGATATGCACTTAGGATCAGTTTAGAAACTGGGGTACAGTTTAGCATTAGTGGACACAATCCTATCTCCTATTCTTCCATGTTGAATACTGGACTTGGACAAGAAAAATTCAGATTCAGATAAGTATTCTTTCTAGTTACTCCAGTCAGGGTTTTTTTTTTCTGCCAGTGTAAAAGTAATCAGGGTAGAAAGTTTATTTTGTTTCCTTTTCTTAAATTTCACTTCCTCCATAAACTAAGATGATACACATTACACAATTAGCACTTAGTCCTATAAAAAGTATTCTCTCTCTCAGTGTATGTGTATGTGTATGTGTATGTGTGTGCAGATGAATGTTGGTTTATCTTTTAATTTTGCCAATTGCATACAAGTTTAATTTCCTCCTCCTCCTCCTCCTCCACCTCCTCCTCCTCCTCCTCCTCCTCCTCCTCTTCTTCTTCTTCTTTTACATTTTCTCTTTTTGGTAACATTTAAGGGGCTACCCAAAAGCAGGTCTCACCGAAGTACAGGTCTGACACTAAAACAAACTTGCATAATTTGTGACTTATCAAACCAGACCCATATACAGCAATATCCTGCTCAAAAAGAAAAAAATCTTGCTGTATTTACTTAGTTTCAAGTTACATTTTTTTTTCAAGGCCACATCTTAGTCAGCTGCATTTATTTTTACATACCAACAGTCATGCTGATACTAAATAGAAGCTAAGAATAAGGTCTACAAATCCTTCTACTGATATCACTTGTAATCATCTTACAGAATTTTGGGCATCCAACTATCCAGACATTGCACAAGCACAATAATTAAACAAGTGACTGGATATTGTTTCTACTAAATGAACAGTTGGATGATTCCATGGGGGTAAAAAAAACAACATTTCATTGGTACTAAAGTACTATTTCTTTAAATAAAAAAAATGATATGTTGGAGTATATTGCAATCATATAGAAGGATGCAACTAAGTTGCTATTTCTATTCCATTTGCTGATATCTGGGATAACATCCTGTGTGTAATCAAACATGATTATGCTGAAGTGTCACAGCTCAGATTCTGCTGAGAGGCTGTTCCAGGAAGGATCAGAAATTACTAATTCTGAGTAATTTCTTCCCAAAGACATTGTGTTCATAAAAATTTGGGAAATTGAAGCCCCATAAGAAATGCAAGTTATCTGTGTTCCTTTTTATGATCTTCTGGGAGGCAAAATATGACTGACATATTCTGAATGAATTATCTACAGGTTTCATTAAAAAGAACTTCTATTTCGCTGATTCATTTGAAGTCTCTTTGGTAATTCTACGATGCTCAAATAATGAAGTTGGTATTTTCTAAGAATGGGACGCTATATTCTTTGTGCATGATGAAAAGGCAATGTTAGACCTTTCAAAGCGAACTAAGACCAGCATCATATGTGTTAGAAGGTTTAATGACATATGAGTTGGCAATCAATACCATGAATTGAGAAAGGATTGTTTTCTAGAATTTCTGGATTTTGAGAGTCCCAAGACCACTCTACAACAGAATGGGGGTGATTTTAATCTTTGAAATCCTTCATGACATAAGACTTGGTTATCTAAGTGACTGCCTATCCCTAATTACACCAGCCCTACCCATAGGTTCTGGCAGAGAAGCCATGCTGCAGGTACCATTAACTAGGGTTGTAGATTTGGTGGGTCCCACATGATGATCTTACTTTGCTTATGGAACAAATTAGATTAGCACCATCCCTCTTCATGTTCCAGAAGTCAAGAAGATATGGTTATGTCACCAGATCTGGGGGCCCTATGGAACCGGAGACATGGATATTCTAATTTTCTATTTGCCTAGGGTTTGTTTATTTTGATTTTAATAATATTTACATTTTGATATTGATTCTTATATTTTATAATGTTTATATATGTGTTGCTTAATTGGATTGCTGTACGCCACCCAGAATTGCTTTCCATGACATGGACAGCCATGCAAAGTTGATCATTCAATAAATAAAGCAAAAACAAGTGCAGTAAAGCAGTAGCATGAATATATATTCCAAGCATTAATACAATATAAGTTAAGTTCTAAATTCAAACATCTTGCTTTAATCCTCTGGCTTTAATCCATGGGTGAGAGACTCATTGAGTAACAGGATTCAGGCTGGTAGGAATTATTTGATTCTATTCAAACAAATGTTCCAATTTCATCCAATGATCTGAATGTATGCATCAAATGATTGAATTGGGGCAGTTCAATTCAGATTTCTGAATCAATTCAGAAAAAGTCAATTCTGTACATGTCAGAATGTCCAAATTGTTTTGGGGACATTTGAACTGGCTTTCAAGTCAATTCAGAGATTCAATCCACTGCATTTGTATTGAATTTCAGAACCATGAACAGATCCCTCAATTTATTGCCTGGATTGAATTGATCCAATTCACCTCTGGAGAATGTAACAATTGGGGTGTCCTGTGGAAATATGGACTTACTTCCAGGTTCACATATAAACGTAAATATTGGGATTAAAATTGATTTTCTGTTTCTTGAAGATTTCCTCTCCTTACATTAGATCAGTTATTCTATGAACTGTTGCACCATTAATTACCTGAGATGAACCTAGTCTTGTCTATCTTTGATTATTTTCAATTGAAGAGTTCCTAAAAATGATTACGGATATGAGAAAAAGCTTTTCATTTGTGTTAATTTTTTTAAAACATAGTGTGTATGTTTTGTGGAACATATATAAAAAAAGCATATAGAAGCATAAAATAGATAAAGTAATATTGAAAAAAATAGCATACAGAAGTTGAGCAAAAAATGGTAAGCATTGGACTGGAGTTCTACTAATCTCCTTATTCCTAAATTGCAGGAAAGAACTTAATTTTCCTGCTTCATTCTTGAAATGCTTTAGAAGTTCTTTTATTAGTGTTTTTAGTTCACCAAGATTGCCCAGCATACTGGATGTTTTTTTCCCCTCTTTCTATATTTCTTCACTACTTTGCTGCATCTCCATGTTATTCCTCTTTTGAAAAAGTCCTATGGGAGGAATTGATTACCACATTTTTCTTTGTGCTTTAATTGAGGTGGGGGAATTAGGAGAGGCTGCAGACAATCCAGAGAGATCGTTGTTCAATGAAAAATAAGAGAGGAATGTACCTTTTACAATTCTTCAAATAATTTCCCAATTGTCCATGAACCGTACTAGAGCAAGGCGCTCGAACAAGAAGCTGTTAATTCAAAAAGCTGCACAGAAGACAGAAGATTTAGTTATTGTGTGCAAATGAGAACTGCATGTCAGATAAGATAAATAAGTGCCCTCGACACAAATTCCACTATGGTGTCATGAATAGGAATACATAGAGTTCACGATCATCTGTTGATCGTAGTTCTCAGCAAATAAGCCAAAATGTATGAAGCAACATCTATTTGGAAAAATGTATTTTTTAAAAGAATGCTTGGAAGGTGGTAAAAATCTGTGTTATAGAGTATACTGTGTGTAAATTAGAAGTAGTTAAAACAATATATATATATATATACAAAGATAGAAAAAGACTTTTGTTTTGTTTTGTTTTTGATTGTGTATAATGTACCTACAGGTGAGTTCGATCCTAGGTAGAGGCAGATATTTCTCTCTCTGGCCACACTGAGAATATATCTGCTGACCAAAACTCCGCATTGGCGACAGGAAGAGCATCGGCCATTAAAACACTCTGCTAGCTCCATTCAGTTGCCCAGATTCTACCCCGCAAGGGATTATGGGGTCGTTAAATGAAAATGAAGATGATACATGTACCTACAGGTAGTCCTTGACTTATGACTACAATTGAGCCCAAAATTTCTGTTGCTAAGCAAGACAGTTGTTAATTGAATTTTGTGCCATTTCACAACATTTCTTGCCACAGTTTTTAAGTGAATCACTGCAATTGTTAAGTTAGTAACACAGTTGTTAAGTGAATTTGGTTTCTCTATTGACTTTGCTTGTCAGAAGATCACAAAAGGTGATCATATGATCCCAGGACACTGCAACTATCATAAATATGAGTCAGTTGCCAAGTGTCTGGATTTTGACCATGGGGATGCTGCAATGGTCGTAAGTGTGAAAAACAGCAATGACTCACTTTTTCAGTGCTGTTGTAACTTTGAACAGTCATTAAATGACATGTTTATGTATATGTATACAGAAACACCTTTATGTATATGTGTACAGACTCTCACACACACATTATATACACATTAAATGCATATGACTGTCTTTCTGTCGGTCTGTCTATCATCTATCTATCTATCTATCTATCATCTATCTATCTATCTATCTATCTATCTATCTATCTATCTATCTATCTATCTATCTAGCTAGCTAGCTAGCTATCTATCTATCTATCGATCTATCTCTCTTTCTATCTATCTATCGAGCTATCTAGCTATCTTTCGATCTATCATCTATCCGTTATCCATACATC
>QLTV01004101.1:2505379-2517519 GCA_003457575.1 Thermophis baileyi | reverse complement strand
TCTATCTATCTATCTATCTATCTATCTATCTATCTATCTATCTATCTATCTATCTATCTATCTATCATCTATATCTAATCTGCATGCAAAAAATCCATAGTTTAGTAGAAAAGATATTCAAAATAACCAATTTAGGGGAAATAACTAATTAAAATGCAATGTAGAAGGTTGATACACAAATGGAGGCAGACATCAGTTTTTCATTGAACACATATGATATTAGCATGGCCTGGAATTAGATTTATCCACATTTCTTTACAATAAATCATGATTACATGGTGGATGCTTCACCACAATATTGGGAGCCAGCGGATAATAAATTTACGCAAAATCTGATATAGCAAGATTGAAATGTACCTACAACCAAGACCTTGAAATATTACCTGTCATCCTTCAGATATTAAATATTTGACAAATAGTATTTCATGTTAGTCTTCTTAATTTCTAATAATAATTTGGCATGTTTACATTACTTGTTTTCAGCTTTAAAAAATAAGCATTGAAGGGAACTAAAAGTAAGTAGAAAGGATTTTTTTAAAAAAACAACATTAAAATTATACAGAGAGGCCAGGGGTGGGTTCTAACTTACCTCACTGCCGGTTTGCTTCCTCCCGTGCTGCGTGGGCGCGCTGCGTGGGCGCGCCGCATGGGCGCGCACGCATACACAGTGCAAAAAAAAAAATTAAAAAAAACCCAAAAACGCCAAAAACAAGATGGTGATGCATGCGCAGTGCCGGAAACTCGGCTTCTGCGCATGCGCAGAAGAAGAAATTTTTTTTTAAAAAAAAATTCAAAATAAATAAATAAAATTTCAAAAAAAAAAAGATGGCGGTGCCTACGGACCGGCACCAACCAAACTGGATCGGTGATGTCATTGTGACATCACCAGCGGGTCACTACCAGTTCAGGCGAACTGGTTCAAACCGGGAGGAACCCACCTCTGAGAGAGGCTCTTTGGCCCATGGGTTTTAAAAATTAGTGAATTCAAGTTCATTGCTTAATGAATTGTGTATTTATCACACATGGTATCCTGATTTTCTTAAACCTACAATGAATATGTCCAGCATGGAAGAACATGAAGTATGAATTGCCTTTTTAACAGTAAGATGAAAATAAGGTCTTGATTCATTTCTGCTGCAGCAAATGATTGGCAGATGAGTAACGATTTTTCAATAGTATAGATTTTAACATTGTAAAAACAGTTCTACATCCCCAACATTAATCTGGGTATTTCTCTTTGAATCAGTTAGCCCGTTTAAAAAGAAGGATGAGCAAATTTTCCCGATTTTATTCTAAGGATTTTCGATTGGCTTGAACTGAGCTGTGTTTGGCTCTGGTGTCTCTTCTGGTTGAAAACACTGTTCAGGTAAGTACTTGCATTGATACTTTTCCATACTGATTTTGTTCACAAATTGCCATGGCATAGCCGCACGGATGGTTATTCTTTTAAAAGAAATATTTTAATTTGACCACATGATCCCATCAGGTGTGTTTTGGAAATGAACTATAAATGAACTTGAACTTGTTTCCATCTCTGGCAAGTGTGATCTGAACGATTTTATCAAGATCCTTTGAAAAATAGCATTTCTATTTATACTGTAATGCATTTCTATCAGTAAAGAAATAAACTCCATTTGTCAGCTACAAACAGATCCACTCTTGCTGCAGGTGGATCTTGTATTGAAGATGCTCTCAAATGCTTTGTTAGTTTTGCTGGAAGAGGAAAGAGTATGGAAAATGAAAGAAGAGAAAATTAAGATGGTTGCATTTTTGGGCTGCCCAGAGTAATTGCTTAGATTTGTGTGGGGCATATAAATGGTATAAATACATACATCTTAAAGCATCCCTGTGACAAGCCATTGCATCACTGAAAAAGGCAATTGTGTCATTTATTTCTCCCTAGCATTTACTAATATACTGGTTCTGAATGGTGGAGAACATTAAAGTTAAGCAACATCCAGGAAGGAAGGGAAGTAGAAAATAAGCAGTTTCAATCAGAATAGTGTCATCTTCCAGGGATAGGCCCAGATATAACATCCCTAAAATGCTATCTTATAGATTCAGAGGTCTACATTCTTGCAATTATTTTTATTTTTATTTTATTTATTTGTCAAACATGTACAAGATAGCAGGTATAGGTATAATCATAAACATAATCAAAGTGAATACAGATAGATGAAGACAATAGGACAGTAGGACAGGGACGGTAGGCACGCTGGTGCGCTTATGCACGCCCCTTACAGACCTCTTAGGAATGGGGTGAGGTCGACAGTAGACAATCTAAGGTTAAAATTTTTTGGGTTTGGGGAAGAAACCACAGAGTCAGGTAGTGAATTCCAGGCATTGATCACTCTGTTGCTGAAGTCGTATTTTCTGCAGTCGAGTTTGGAGCGGTTTACATTAAGTTTGTATCTATTGTGTGCTCGTGTATTGTTGTGGTTGAAGCTGAAGTAGTCATTGACAGGTAGGACATTGTGGCAGATAATTTTATGAACTACATTTAGATCGGTTCTAAGGCGACGTAGTTCTAAGTTGTCTAAGCCCAAAATTTCAAGTCTTGTGGAATAAGGTATTCTGTTGCAAGTGGAGGAGTGGAGGACTCTTCTCGTGATATATTTTTGGTCTCTCTCAATTGTATTAATATCCGATATGCAGTGCGGGTTCCAGACAGGTGAGCTGTATTCGAGAATTGGTCTAGCAAACGTTTTGTATGCTCTAGTTAACAGTGTAATGTTGCCAGAGAAGAAGCTTATTATTACTTATCAATGAATTGCTGATCCACATACATGAGGGCAGGTCATTCCACAGAAGAAGGGCGACCACTGAGAAGACCCAGCTACAAGGACCCCTAAAGATCCCTGAGGGTAGAACCCTCAGCAGGCTTTCACTTATCAGACAGGTAGATTTATTCTGAATCATGGACATTTTTGAAGATAACCAGTCCTTGAGACGTGTAGGATTTTAGAGATCTTAAACTGTATTGCAAGGCCATGTAGCTGGAATAGAGGTATTATGTGACCAACTCTAGGTGCAGCTCTATCCATCTGGGCTGCTCCATGCTGTACCAATTTAAACATTAAGATGATCTTCGAGAGCAGTCCTACTTAAAGCAAGTGACAGTAGTCCAAAAGTCTTAACAATTCTTTGTTATGATTCTCCTTTGGAATATTCAAAGAGCACTGCACACCAGAACAACTAGACACAAGAACAGTTTTCCCCCGAACTCCATCACTGTGCTAAACAAATAATTCCCTCAACACTGTCAAACTATTCACTAAGTCTGCATTACTATTACTATTAATCTTCTCATCGTTCCTATCACCCATCTCCTCCCACTTATGACTGTATGACTGTAACTTGTTGCTTGTATCCTTACGATTCATATTGACTGTTTCCTAGCATGATTTGATTGCTTATTTGTACCCTATGACTATCATTAAGTGTTGTACCTTATGATTCTTGATGAATGTATCTTTTCTTTTTATGTACACTGAGAGCATATGCACCAAAGACAAATTCCTTGTGTGTCCAATCACACTTGGCCGATAAAGAATTCTAATCTAATCTACTCTTGTGCAGAAAAGTTCATAGTGAAGTAAGGGACAGGTTGCATGTGTACTAATCACACAAATGTCTCTTCCAGTTCTTCCAATCAAGTATTGGAACTGCTGGACAAATACCTGAACTGATATGACACATCTGAATGAAGGAAATCCTGCTAACTTCAACACCTTGCTTGGACCTATTAGATTGTTTCTATGGCATGAAGACCCTCATTGAGGCAAATTGCAGTAGCCTCACTAGCCTCTGTCTATCAGCTCACCAGCAATGCTGCAGCTACACATATTTGTCTTAAAAAAATAAAAATGTTGGTCTATGAGGTTACTTCCACTCTCTTAGGAGGTAGGGTAATGCTAGCAAGTTGTAAGTAAATGCTTTCTCAATTTTCCTAATGCACACATTACAGAAAAGTGCCTGTCAAGGATGGATACATAAGAAGAAGAGTTTGCATAAAAATACATTCAGTTCAATACAACTATAACTACCCCAAATATATGTAGCTTAGCAGGAAGACATACAAAAATACTAACATTAGGAGATGCACATGACAATACATACATCATTTTCATGTAGTTTAAAAAGAAATATCAACTGATATAAAAACAAGATGAAGCAAAGTGAAATTGGGAAAATAAACAATTAAATTTGATATACTTGTTTCCAGCTGGGAGGGAGGCATAGGATGGGAAGAATCTCAGCAGGTAAGATGGTATCTTGTGTATTTAGAATCTACTCCAGATATTGCTGTTCACTCCCAATAAGTGTACTACAGTATTCTTACAGAACTGGCCTGCTCAAGAGAAATGTTTAACTTTTTCATTGATGTCACTGTATGCAAACTAATGAAAACAAAATCCAGAAGGAACAGGTTGCTTCTCTTCCAAATCTAGTGCAGCATTCTGTTTCAAGAAATGTCAGAACCAAAACATTCAAAGAATTGCTTTCTCTTGTGTGCACCCTTAAAATTATATTTAAGTTTTCCTGCCTATGATTCTAGGCATTCCATTCCTGTTTCATGGTTGTTAGGGAATTGTGCAGAGTAACCTCTTGGCCCTGAAGGTTTGCACAGTTCACCGTAATGTTGCAGTAGATATAAGTAATGATTCAGTCAATAAACAGATACGTTAAAATGTATAAAAGTAGTTTACTTAAAGAAATAGCACAGTCCAAATAACAGTCCGAATCATACACGTTTAGTCAGTCAGTATTCAGAAGTACAGTAGTCTTCTTACCAGCCTTTCTTTGTCTTAATCAGCAAACAAAGATTTCAGCTTTCACTCAATTCTACACTATCACAGATAGATAGCTACACACAGAGCTTACTCTCAGACACGAAGTCACTTCAGCAATGAATCAGCAAAAGAGAGAGAACTAGCCATGTTCTCTAGCTCCCTCTTATCGCCGTTACTGCCAGTCAGAATGCACCAATGCATTTAAAGCATTGGTGCATATATACATTTAAACAGTGATTTGTGGCTTGTTTATATTAACCAACCCAACCGTTTGGACAGAGTCCTAACAATGGTCACTAGTAGCTGAATCTCTGTAGCAGATCTCTATATCACCAACTTGACAATTTACAAAGGCATGCAACATAATTCTTGAACAAGATGATTTTTTTCCTTCTTGACTGAGACATCAGTCTTAATTTCTCCCTGTTCTGAAAATACTGTATTTTTTGGACTATAAGACGCTCCGGACTATAAGATGCACCTAGCTTTTGGGGAGGAAAACAAAGGGAAAAAAATCTGCCTATGCCTCCCAGCATCCATCCGGTATTCATCTGGCCTGTTTGCCGCGGCCCATTCACCACCGCCCATTCGGCGCAGCCCATTCGGTGCATGGCCCATTCGCCGCCGCCCGTTCTAGAACAGCTGATCGGCACCGCACCAAACAATTAGAAAATCTGGGCATTGACAAAATTTATATTAGTTAATTGCAAAAGGCCACACTGTTTGGATCTGCACCTATACTATGCCAATACAATATATATCCTAGATTTCTATGGAGATTCTCAATCATCCAGATGCACCTTTGGAACGACCATGAATGAAAATCTCCATAGACATTTAGCTATCCACTTTGGGATGAACACCCTTCGAATGGAGTTGGGGTATGAACGGTCAAAACTGAAGAAGCTTCTTGGATGAGAAGTAAAACGTCTTCAAGAAAAAACAAAAAGTCCAGTTGCTTCTTGAAAAAGCACCTTTGGGACATTATATATCCTAGGTTCTTGAAAAGAACTCAATACATGCGAAGGCCACCACCAGCTAAAGAATTGGTAGCTGAGACTTCACATTGTTGTGAACAAATGATAATAACACTTTTCCATTATTTGCCTTATGATGATATCTTAAAAAAGCATTGGATCTGGGCAGTGGTGGGTTTCACTTACCTTTGCTACCAGTTCGGGAATGGGAGCACGCACGCACGACGCTTCTGCGCATGCACAAAACGTCCGTGATGACGTCTGGGCAGGTGGGCGGAGCCTCCCACCACCGCTGCTACCGGTTCACCCGAACCGGGGCAAACCGGTAGAAACCCACCACTGTATCTATGGTATCATGGCAGACACAGGATTACAGCATTGTTTCCGTTGCTGATGAGACTTATGTGAAAAGAAGTCCCAAAAAAGTCCTTTCTTCTTTTTCTCCTCCCATTCAGATATTTTAAAAGCCCATTTATACCCAGTTTTCCACTGTGCAACCAGCACTGCTTTTTTTTTGTGAGATGCTACAATCATTCAAAAGCAGAATTTCACATTTAATTTACTTTGAGCTAATTGTATTACTTAGTGAATGTTTTCATTAAAGACAATAGAGTAATCATTCAGTAATATGTTAAATATGGAAAACTAAGATGGCTCTGCAATGTTTTTAATTAGATTCATAGCAACTGGGAAGATTGTATGGTATGAAAAATTGTTTCCAATTTAGTGACACTGTGCTTTCTTGTTTCCAAAGTGAAAGAGCATAATAGCTGTTGTAGATAAGAGACCCCCAAAGGCAGAATGTTTATGTACCTGCAGGGGAAAAGATACAGTTAATTCTTCGCACTTTCAAATGTCCCTTTCCATGTGTAGACAAAATTCTATGGCCCCTGGGCTATTCCTAAATTTTTTCCCAATCCGAAGATTGCAAGATTGAACTTCAATATGATATTAATTTTAACATCCTTTTTTTAACTCATTTTGTCGAATATCCTGCCCCTTCATTGTTTCACGCGTTATGCCTCCAAAAATAATGCCTGCTTTATATTTAGAAAAACGTAAAATGCCATTATGTGCCTATACCTACAAATAGTTGAATTGTGCAAGCCACGTGACACTCCATGGAAGTGAAAATTGGACTTTAAAGAAGCAAGACAGGAAGAGTATTGCCTGTTATGAATTTCAGTGTTGGAGAAGATCCTTGAGAATTCCATGGATAGCCAAGAAAACCAGCCAATGGATCATTAAACAATTTAACCCAGAGCTCTCACTTGAGGCTCAAATCACCCTACTTCAGACACATTATGCAAAGATCTAGCTCTCTAGAAAAGAGAAATAGTGGAATGCTGGAAATAGTGGAAGGAAAGGGAAGAAGAAGACCTTCAGCAAGGTGGATGGACTCAATTACAGAGACTAGGCATGTCCCATTGGGAGACTTGGAAAAAATAAGTTAGGGATAAATCTATGTGGTTGCTACCGGTAGTATCAGAAAATGACTTGATAATAATAAATCAATAGATAGATTCCTATAGGGATGCTGTCATTCTGGTAGGAGGGGGGAGGCGTTTCTGTTTTTATTTCTTGCTTTGCTTTGCTGTAACTTTTGGGACCTTGGGAGGGGGAAAGGAATGTGCCTCGAGCAGTTGCCTTATCTCATCTCTGGAGAAGAGCAGCAGCGTTGCCTTGGAGATCAGCGTTTATCATCTTCTCGGGCTGAGTTTCCCATAACATCTTCACACACCGGGATTGGCTCGATGATGTATTGGACTTTGGGAGGGGCTCTGTCTGCACTCGTTTAATCTAAAGTTTCAAGTGGGAAAAGTTACTTCCTGCCTACATCTCTTGCTGTCACAATCTTCCAATAAAAGTTTCCTTTTGAAATGACTTTCGTTTCAAGAGTTCTGCTTTCTTGAGAAGACTGGCGAGGCAGGACCTTACAGAAGGGTACTTATTTCTACTTACTTCTACTGCAAACAGGACCCATGTTTGCCTTGTCTTGTACTATCTTCCCCTTCCCTTCAGTGGTGGGTTGCTACCGGTTCAGACCGGTTCGCGCGAACTGATGGCGGAAATTTGGCCACGGTCGCCGAACCGGTAGTGAAGGTCAGCTTGCCACGCCCCCGAACAGGTTTCCCGGTCACCGCTGCTTGAAAGCGGCTGGCAAATAACCCTCTGAGCATGCGCAAAGGCTTCTGAGCATGTGCAGAGGGTCAGTAACCGGATGTGACGCGCACGCTTCCGACGCGACGCGTGCACTTCTGAACCAGTAGGGAAGTTAAGAGAAACCCACCCCTGCTTCCCTTCCCTACCCTACCCTACCTTTCCCTTCCCTTCCCCATTGTAGGTAGTATGGATGATCAAAGCCAACTCCATCAAAGTGGCACCAGAGAGCATGGGCCACAAGGGTTTGTTTTTTTTTTAATCTTTGATTTCAGTGCTGTACATTTCTACTAAATGTGCTCAGAATTGCACTCACCATATAAGCAACATCAATATCTGAAACCGCACAAAGAAACATAATCCAATAACATTTTTATTCTTGCATCATACAAGAGCTGTTCTTTTAGGCAAAGATTATTTAAACTCTTTATATGATTAAAAACCTATAGATCTTGGTCTTAACATTAGAAAGCAAATGCATACGACTCTTTATGCAGTAAACAGGACAGTTTGTTTGTTTGTTTGTTTGAATTTATAACTTGCCCAACTCTAATAGACTTTATGAGTTGCTTTATGAGGGGCAGCCCAAGTAGGGTTTTCAGATTGGATGCACTGATCTTCAGGATGCCAAAGAAGTTGGATGTGATCGGAACGCAGATTTTCCTGACTGCTTATAAAAATAGAACATTCTTTCTGCTTTTGCTAATGACGTTTAAAAAAATGTATTCCTCACTGTATAGAGGTTACTGCTCTATCCTTCACTGTCCTTTCTTTGGGCGCAAGAAGTCAGAGTTCATTTTTATTTTCAGGCTGGTGATATTAAAATGCATTATCCTCCCACTGAGACTTTACTGTATTTGGTATGCATCATGTATCTTTCTTGGAGTAATGATTTGATAGAAAACCTCTTTCAGTCAGGAGGTTTTTGGGGAAAAGAAAAAAGGATGTCACTTGGTCACCTTGGGCTAATGAACACCAGTGTTTTTTTTTTTTAAAAAAACTTCTTATCGGATACCACCATAATTTGCTCCTGTTTTTGAAAGAGAATCCATTGGCTATTCTCCTTCCTTAATGAAATGTTGATTCTACATGTTGCAATATTTAACATGAGATTAATAATGGCTTATTTTAAGCTTCTTGCCGATAAGGTCTTTCCCCATTTTTCCCCACTTTGAAAGAAAAGCAATTGCTTTGTAAAGGAGAAGAACATATAAGTCGCATTAGTATTTGCCCAGATATGGAATTCTTTCTTCCATGGCAGTGGAAAATATTTGTGTGATCACCCTCTTTCATGCTAATGTCTTCTTGTTAGTGATCCATAACTTCCCAAGCATCCCATGCTTCAGCTAAAGCTCAGAAGAACCCTCAAATTTTTTCAGTGGAATTTTTTAGACCAAGAAACATGGAGACCAATAGAGATCTTTGTAATAAAGTGTAAGTAAAGTCTTACATTTAGGCAAGAAAAACCAAAAGTACACATATAGACTGGGTGATACCAGGCTTAATAGCAGTAACTGTGAGAGGGATCTTGGAGTCTTAGAATAGAATAGAATAGAATTCTTTATTGGCCAAGTGTGATTGGACACACAAGGAATTTGTCTTTGGTGTATATGCTCTCAGTGTACATAAGGAGAATAAAATACATTCATCAAGAATAAAAAGATACAACACTTAGTGATAGTCAATGTTACTAATAAGCTATTCAATCGTACTAGGAAACAAGTAAAAATAATATAAATTGAAAGATACAAGCACATGTTTATAGTAATAAGTGGAAAGAGATAGATACTAGTAAGGAAGAGAAGAATAATAGTAATACAGTGGTAGTAAATTATTTGACAGTGCTGTGGAAATTAGTGGACAACCAATTAAATATGAGCCAACAGTGTGCAGTGACCGCCAAAAAAGCCAATGCAATCCTAAGTTGCATTAACAGAGGGATACAATCAAGACCAAGTGAGGTACTAATACCACTCTAAAAAGCCTTAGTAAGACCACACCTAGAATACTGAATCCAGTTTTGGTCACCGCACTATAAAAAAGATGTTGAGACTCTAGAAAGAGTGCAGAGAAGAGCAACCAGGATGATTAGGGTACTGGAGGCTAAAACATATGATGAATGGTTACAGGAACTGGGCATGGATAGTCTAGCGAAGAGAAGGACCAGGGGAGACATGATAGCAGTGTTCCTGCAACAGAGAGGAGGGGGTCAACCTATTTTCCTAAGCACCTGAAGGCCAGACAAGGAATAATGGATGGAAACTGAACAAGGAGAGATTCAACCTGGAAATAAGGAGAAATTTTCTGACAGTAAGAGCAATCAACCAATGGAATAGCTTGCCTTCGGAAGTTGTGGGAGCTTCATCACTGGAAGCTTTCAAGAAGAGACTGGATTGCCATCTGTCAAAAATTGTGTGGGGTCTGCTTGGGTGGGGGGTTGGACTAGATGACCTACAAGGTCCCGTCCAACTCTGTTAATCTGTATCTAATAAAAAGATGTGGGAATGATGGAAGAACAGGCTGCTTGAACAAAATTGCAGACACTCGTGCTGCCTTCTTTCCCTCCCCTTTGATTGCAATATTGACACAGATGTGGGAGGAGACACATGTTGTGGAACTACAGTCCCCAGCAAACACAGTACAGCAATGAAAGGAAAGAAATTGTTTTGCTTTCTGAAGGAGTAGAGGGTCCAAAAGAGAAGAAAAGAAGTATAGCAGCCCAACAAGACAAAGCACAAGGTTAAAAAAAAGTGCAACAGCTCTATATGCTGGCCATTAACAGAAAAATAAGAAACTTCGAGAGAAAGGGGACTTAAGAGAGAGCAGGCTTAAGAAAGAAATATTGGTGCATACTGGTAATAGTATAGAGGATAATATATATAGGTAATTGTAATAGAGTAATAAGTAATAGTATAGTAATTATCATGCAATAGTATAGAGATAGCAACAGAATATAATATAGGAAGCAATCGCATATCATTTTTATATCTTGTTTTTATAAAATAAAACATCTCCCTTGGCCCTTGATCATGTTTGTTTAGAGAATATTTGGTCAATCCACAACCACATGGTGTTGCAAAACATAGATGCCTTTGCAAAGAGTGGTAACAAACACATCAAGTTTTTTTATTTTTTATTTTATTTATTTGTTTGTTTGTCAAACATGTACAAGATAGCAGGTATAGGTATAAACATAAACATAATCAAAGTGAATACAGATAGATGAGGACAATAGGACAGTAGGACAGGGACGGTAGGCACGCTGGTGCGCTTATGCACGCCCCTTACAGACCTCTTAGGAATGGGGTGAGGTCGACAGTAGACAGTCTAAGGTTAAAGTTTTTTGGGTTTGGGGAAGAAACCACAGAGTCAGGTAGTGAATTCCAGGCATTGATCACTCTGTTGCTGAAGTCGTATTTTCTGCAGTCGAGTTTGGAGCGGTTTACATTAAGTTTGTATCTATTGTGTGCTCGTGTATTGTTGTGGTTGAAGCTGAAGTAGTCATTGACAGGTAGGACATTGTGGCAGATAATTTTATGAACTACATTTAGATTGGTAAATTTAGATAACATTTAGATAGTTGAAAAGTGGTTTGGTGAATAAGGAAAATTATGGTATCTGAACTTGGGGAGCATTCCCTTCATGTGAGGTAATTCAAGTCCTGACATGATTCAACACATCTGGTGGGTCTCAGACTAAGTCAGCCTAATTTATGATATTTCCTTTGCCTGTGTGTGTAAAAAATACAGTACGTTTAGTGGAAAATCAGCTGCAGAAGGGAGAATCCAAGTATGGCAATAGCAGCTGGTGTCCCTCCTTTTCTTGGTGTCTGAGATATCTAATAGATATCAGGCTATCTCAGATGAACATAAAGAAAGGCATTTGTATTTGTGTGTGTGTGAGAGAGAGAATGTTTAGATATGTGAAGATATCCTATTAGCAGATATATAGAATAGAATAACAGAGTTGGAAGGGACCTTGGAGGTCTTCTAGTCCAACCCCTTGCTTAGGCAGGAAATCCTACACCACTTCAGACAAATGGTTATCCAACATCTTCTTAAAAACTCCCAGTGTTGGAGCATTCACAACTTCTGGAGGCAAGTTGTTCAAGTGATTAATTGTTCTCACTGTCAGGAAATTTCTCCTTAGTTCTAGGTTGCTTCTCTCCTTGATTAGTTTCCATCCATTGCTTCTTGTCCTGCCCTCAGGT
>QLTV01004101.1:2490273-2504330 GCA_003457575.1 Thermophis baileyi | reverse complement strand
GGGCCTGCAGAGGGGGGGGTCTGCGAGGGGGCGGGCGTGCGCGGGCGCAGGGGGGCATGGCACGTGGGGGAGCATTAAAGTATGGCTGTGGGCACGCACGCGCATGCGATAGCGCACACGCACACACTTTCGGCACCCGAGGGGAAAAAGGTTCGCCATCACTGATTTAGGTCATCTATGGTTACAAATTCTCCCAAAATCAGAGAACAAAACCCAGAGTTGCTCACTGGTCCATGGGGGGGGGGCTTAGAAAGTTTTCATCCAATCTATATTAATTCTGAACTGAAAATAGTTCATTAGCTGGAACTGTTATATTGCCACTGTTTTCATCTTAATAACTCTTGTCTTAGAGAACTCTTCTTCCTGGGCTTTTTCCCCCTTGTCCCTCTGTAGGAATGATTCTATTCAATCCTAAAGGCACAAGGATTGAAAAGAAATGATTTCAGATAAGCTTATATATTAGTAGTGGAGCTATGCAATATAGTTTGTTTCCCTGGGAGAAAAAAAATACATTTATATATAGATTCACCATCAGTATTCATTCAGTGCTGAGATGATCCTGTCTCTGCTATACAGAGGTTTCTTGCATGTTTTTCATCTTCTGTCTATCTCTCTCTCTCTCCCTTTCTCTATCTCTTCACCCTAAATCAATACACTGCAGGATGAACCTTCATTAGTATAAGATATCTCATAATCTATCATGCTCATCCAGTGCAGTTAATAGATTTTTTTTTTTTACTTCCCAGAGGAAAGGATGACTGGCCCAAAGTTACTGTAAGGCCCGGCCTCTCCCCCTTATTCAAGAAAGTAAAGACTCTTGAAACTTGGCATTTCAAAAGGAACCTTTTACTGAAAAGGGGTGAAAGCAGGGTGAAAGCAGGCTCTGAGATCCCTCAGGGCATACAGTTAGAATAAAAGAAATTATAGACCCCTCCCAACAGTCCGATGTGGATTCAGCCAATCCACAGGTGTGAAGATGTTATTTTACTGGCCACTCTGAGAAAGAGGTAAGAGAACTTTCTCAGGGCCATCTTCTGGCGATGCAGCCCACATGGCCCACCCTCCCTTCACATTCCCCAAGAGGTAAGGTGCCAGGCAACGGTTATAAATCAGGTTAAAGGTTATACAAGAGTGCAATGCAGGATATGGGATACATGGAAAGGAAAATAAGAAGTAAAGGGTACCAGGAACCAACTCCCCCCTTTCCCCTGAAGAATGGCAGATACTCTACATGGATCTGAGAGTTACCCAGCCAATTCCATGTTCCCACCTTTAGTTCAAGATCGAAATGTTTCCTTTTTTGCTTGGCAAGAGGAAAAAGTATATATACCCTGTTTCCCCCAAAATAAGACATCCCCTGATAATAAGCCCAATCAGGCGTTTGAGTGTATGGCAATAAGGCCAAGGGCTTATTTCAGGGTTCAAAAAAATATAAGACAGGGTCTTATTTTCGGGGAAACATGGGTAGGTGTTCCTCAACTTACGACCACACTTGAGCCCAAAATTTATCTTGTTAAGTGAGATATTTGTTAAGTGAGTTTTGCCCCATTTTACAACCTTTCTTGCCAGAGCCGTTAAGTGAATCACTGCAGTTGATAAGTTATTATCCCAGTTGTTAAGTGAATCTGGCTTCCCCATTGACTTTGCTTGTCAGAAGGTCGCAAAAGGGGATCACATGACCTTGGGACACAGCAATGGTCATAAGTATGAACCCGTTGCCAAGCAACTGAATTTTGATCGCAGGATCATGGGGATGCTACAAAGGTTGTAAGTGTAAAAAATGGTCATTTCACTTTTTTCAGTGTTGTAACTTTGAACCAGAGGTGGGTTCCTCCCAGTTCGGACCGGTTCGCCTGAACCGGTAGTGACCCACTGGTGATGTCATGATGACATCACGGAGCTGGTTCGGTCGGTGCTGGTCCGTGGGCGGCACCATCTTTTTTGGGGGGATTTTTTTTTCTTCTACGCATGCGCAGAAGCTGAGTTTCCGGCACTATGCATTCGTCACCATCTTGTTTTCGGCTTTTTTGGGGGGGGGGTTGATTTTTTTTCTTTTTCGGCATTGCGCATGCGCACGCCCATGAGGCGCAGCCATGCGGTGTGGGAGGAAGCGAACCGGCAGTGAGGTAAGTTAGAACCCACCCCTGCTTTGAACGGTCACTAAATGAACTGTTGTAAGTCGAGGACTACCTGTACTGAGGGAAGGAGAAATGGGAAGAGAGAAACATAGAGAAGGCAAGAGGAAAACAGAAAGCATAGTAGAGACCCAGAATAAATGGGAAGCTTTCACTATCATTCAGTGATGAATTGTTAGAAAGGGTGTCAATCGGGTTTTTTTAATATCGTTTTTTTAACTCATCTGAAATTGGGCATTTCATTGGCTTCATCAATGTCTCTGAGTTTGCAGTCATTGCTACTGGATGGAAAATATGTAGAAACATTCCTCTGAGCATCTGATATATTTCTCCCTCCAATGAAGTGTTCCTTCTTGTTTTCATAAAGTAGGACCGTAAGATTTACAAATATTTTGGATTTTTTTATTTATTTATTTTACTTCGTTTTCCTACTTTAAATTTGCTTTTCTTTAACTTATTCCGTGTAAGATTTGCTTCACTTTACTGTTTCATTGCACAGCCAGCCATATGTTCAGGTGGATTTCACATTTTTGTCCTCTAATCAAGTCCTTCCGAAGGACCTGGGATAGGTAGATGTGGATGTGTGATGATTTAAAGATATTGTTGTAGGACACAGCTGTCAAACTCGGTCGCGTCATGTGACGTATCGTGACTTTTTTGCCTTAGCGGAGCCGGGATGGGCATGGCCTGCATGTGATAGGCCTGTTGTAGGATGTTCCGAGTAAATAGAATAGAATAACAAAGTTGGAAGGGACCTTGGAGGTCTTCTAGTCCAACCCCCTGCTTAGGCAGGAAACCATATTACCATTTCAGACAAATGGTTATCCAATCTCTTCTTAAAAACGTCCAGTGTTGGAGCATTTACAACTTCTAGAGGCAAGTTGTTCCACAGATTAATTGTTGTAACTCTAATTGTTCTAACTAAAGCTTCACCGATGATGATTTTGTCAACCCTGGTGATGTTCAAATGGAGCTCCAATTTGTTTTGGGATTGCATCCAAAGCCCCTATTACTATTTGTACTAAGTTTGCTTTCTTTGCTTTCTCTATTATTATTATTATTATTATTTCAGTTGCTTGTCTTTGGGGCCAGTCAATGCTTATAATCTGTATGCATGTGTGCCTTTGAGGCAGCATTGACACCTGGCAGCTTCATGGACTACAGATAGTCCTCAACATATGACCACATTGGAGACCAGAACTTATATTGTTAAGCAAGGCAGTTGTTAAATGAATGGCATTCAGTTTTATGGCCTGTTTTGTCATGGTTATTAAGAAAATCACTGCAGATGTTAAATGAATCATACAGTCATTAAGTGAATCCAGCTTCCCCCATTGACTTTGCTTCTTGGCTGGGAAGGTTGCAAATGGCAATCACATGGCCCCAGGATGCCACAACTGTCAGAAATACATGCAGGTTGCCAAGCGCCCAAATTTTGATCACCTAACCGCAGTGATGCTGCAACGGTCATAAAAGCAAAGGATGGTTGTAAGTCTTTTTAATGCTGTTGTGACTTTGAATGGTCGCTTTTGAGAATGGTTGTAAGTGGAGGACTACCTGTAGTCCCTGCAGTTTTCTTGGCAAGATTTCATAAATGGTTGCCATTGCCTGCTTTCTACAGCTGAGAGGGTAATTGACCAGCGCTAGGTCACCACCTAGCAGCTGCCTTTGTGCTTAAGAATAACAGAACAGAATAACAGAGTTGGAAGGGACCTTGTAGGTCATCTAGTCCAACCCCCCACCCAAGCAGTAGACCGTATACCATTTCTGACAGATGGCAGTCCAGTCTTTTCTTGCAAGCTTTCAGTGATGAAGCTCCCACAACTTCCGAAGGCAAGCTGTTCCACTGGTTGATCGTTCTCACTGTCAGAATATTTCTCCTTATTTCCAGGTTGAATCTCTCCTTGATCAGTTTCTATCCATTGTTCCTTGTCTGCCCTTCGGGTGCTTTGGAAAATAGCTTGACCCCCTCCTCTCTGTGGCAGCCCCTCAAATATTGGAACACTGCTATCATGTCTCCCCTGATTCTTCTCTTCTCTTCACTAGACTAGCCATGCCCAGTTCCTGTAACCGTTCTTCATATGTTTTAGCCTCCAGTCCCCTAATCATCTTGGTTGCTCTTCTCTGCTCTGTTTCTAGAGTGGGACTAGAAATCACAGTCTCCTAGTTTCTAGAGTAAGGCTATTTGTCATTCAAAGATGCAGTGTTGCTCAGTGTTTTGTACCCAGATGTGGTAGTCCAAGTTTAGTTCCCATCAAGCTATGTGTAAAGTTGTTCCCTACATATGTTGTTATACCATGGGTATAAAACCCGCTGCGTCACATTGCCGTCACATGATGTTTTGCAATGTTTTTCCCCTTCACGGAGCTGGGGTAGGTGTGGCCTGTGCATGACGCATCCGGCCCGCAGGCTGCCAGTTTGACACCCCTGTGTTATACTTTCCCATTCTACTGTGTGTGTCTGTGTGAAAGAGAGGAGGGGAGAGAGAGGGAGAGGGAGAGGGAGAGGGAGAGAGGGGGGTCATGCCTACAACACTATCACTATACAATACTGGTGTGTCCCAGCTGTGGAAGTGCAATTTCAGATGACTTCTTGCAATTAGTTTTGCTTCCCACTAAATTCCCCAGATATTTCAGGTGCAGAGAAATCTTGACATTCATAGCAAATTTCTTCTTAATGAAACTTCAGGGCAATCTGTTAAACCTAGAAAACAGATTAAGAAAAAAAGAGAGATAAAAATAGATTCCTTTAGATTGCATCCTATGTGGAATTTTAAATTTTCAGTGATGCAATGTCACCATACTATTTCCCTCCCCCACCTAGTTATACTCTTGTGACTTAAGTGTTTGGAGTAGGATCGTTTAACCCTGAGTACATAAAACCCAAACAAAAATGAGCATTTTTTTCCCCTACATTTGTAGTTATTTGGAAACTTCTGACAGAAAACTAGGCCACCAGATTTTGCTCTGAGACCAGACTGGTCTCAGAATACATTGTCTATCTATAGAATTTGTAGAAGCTTCATGTAGAATTTTTTGCATTGTGGCCTAAATTTTTGAACATAGGGAAGGAAAAAAACTCAATATTTCTTTTCTTTTTTTCCCTATAGAAGTTTCTGGAATGTTTAGGATTATAAACTTTCAGGGGGAAGGAGGAGGTACTATTATTTATTTATTTATTTATTTATTTATTTATTTATTTATTTATCTGCCTTTATTCTTATAAATACCTCAAGGTGGTCAACATATTTAAATACAACTTCCTTCTCCTATTTTCCCCACAACAACAACAACAACAACAACAACAACAACAATAACAATAACCCTGTCAAGTGGGTTGGGCTGAGAGAGTGATTGGCTTAAGATCACCCAGCTGGCTTTCACGCCTAAGGTGGAACTATTGTTATTATTATTTGTAAGTCACCTAAATCATCTTGGTGGAGTTCGGGAGAGGGGGGGCTATATAAACGTTATGAATAAATGAAATAATAGAAAAATAGAAAATAACGTAACAATAAATCACAAAGTATTTGATGGCTCCACAATAAGTCCTAAAATGTCTTCTAAAAGGTTCTGCTCTTTACAATTTTCTGGAAAGACATAAGAAAGGGGCCCATCCTTGCCCCAGAGGACAAGCTATAAGATGCAGAATGGGACAATTGGCTGCAGCTGCCTCACCCTGGCCACTTCACCTGCACCCCCCCCCCCCGCCCAAGCCGACCCACTGTGGACACCCCTTCCTGCCCACACAGCCCCGGCTGCTTCATCCCAACCCCTCTGCCTCAGCCAACCCACTGTGTGCATTCCTCTCTGGCTGTCCCTCCCCATGCTCCTCCCCCATTGCCTCACCCCGGGCAATTCTCCATAGGTCAAATCACCCCGGCTGATTTGCCGCAGGAGATACTCCCAGGATGTGGATGCCGGGGCCCTGTGCCAAGGATCACAGAGGATACAACTGCTACCATCCGGCCAAAACAGAGGGGCTTTGGTGGGCTCAGCTCGCAAGGTGGCAGCAGTGGCGCCTACTCCCCCTGCCCCATCCTGCCCTCAGTAGCCCTCGGATTTAGATCTAAACATACCTCAGTTTCCCTCTTTCCCTTTTGATATCTGTCTCCTTCCTCCTTTTAATGCAATGCAACCAACTTTGACATCTAAGCATTCTAACAACAACACAGGGTAATTTTGAAACAAATGATATGTCGATGAAGCAGCAGAGGTTTTGGTGTCCTGTCTTGAGATATCACAATATTTTAAAGAGCCGAGGTGGCGCAGTGGTTAGAGTGCAGCACTGCGGGCTACTTCAGCTGACTGCTAGCTGCAGTTCGGCGGTTCAAGTCTCACCGGCTCAAGGTTGACTCAGCCTTCCATCCTTCTGAGGTGGGTAAAATGAGGACCCAGATTGTTGGGGGCAATATGCTGACTCTGTGAACCGCTTAGAGAGGGCTGTAAAGCACTATGAAGCGGTATATAAGTCTAAGTGCTATTGCTATTGCTATTAAACTGTCAGGTAGATTAAATCACAAGGATTGTGTTAATGGGGGACACAGGCCGTAAAATCAGATTGTGCGTGGTGCCATGAACCACAGAAAATGCTTCTGCATTAGTCAGTATAGGTAACATTTTTAATAAAACAATCTTGCCTATTTAGAATATTTTACCTAATTCTTCCCTCCCAGCCATTCTCCTACAACATACTGGAGTCATAGTCCTGGGCTGCTTTTGGTTTGTCCCCCATGTCCCCTTAATTTTTTCCTCTAAAGATTTGGGTACTTTTGCTAACCTTGGTTTCATACCTCTGGATGCCTTCTTCTTTTGCACAGGCAGTGCTGCTTTATATAATACCAAGCATTTAGACATACTGAGATAAGTTACAAAATGCTAAATGAAGAATCTGGATTTTCTTAAATTTGCTTAATGTAGCTTTAAAATAGCATCCATGCTTTTAGTGTGTTCCCTTGAGTCAACTAATTTGATCCAGTTCTTCTTAAAAGGATCACAATTTCTGGATGGGGAATAAATAGCAATAGCCTCTAAATTTATAGTGACCCATATACTCAGAGAGTATAGTACTCTCTGGGTGCTTTACAACAGTGGTGGGTTGCTGCTGGTTAGGACCAGTTCTCCCGTACCGGTAGCAGAAAATTGTATCCGCTCACCGAACCGGCAGCGATGGCCGGCTGTCCACACCCCCGAACCGGTTCTCTGGTCACTGCGGCTGGAAAAGAACCGTCTGTGCATGCGCAGAGGGTCATTTCCGCTTCGTGATGTAGGGTTGCGAACCGGTAGGGAAGGTAAGTGGAACCCACCCCTGCTTTACAATATCAGCATATTGCCCCCAACAATCTGGGTCCTCATTTTACTGACCTCAGAAGGATGCAAGGCTGAGACAACCTTGAGCCCATCAGGATCAAACTCCAGACTACGGACAGAGTTTGCCTGCAATACTGCATTTTAACCACTGCGCCACCATGGCTCATGAATTCAATGGACTTTTTTTGGCTAGATCTAAAATTGGAACCACCAATAATGAGATAGTACAGATTGAAAGTCACAAAGATATCTGAAAAAATGAAAATGAAGAAAGTGTGGATTAATTAAAATCTATATTTAACACCACTGGAAATCTGCACTGTCTAAATAAATGGAGTCGATGGAATCTGATCCAATGAGGTTTAAATTTTCTTACATATTTAAACAAGAGCTAACTAATCATAAGGTTGATAATGTTTTTAATTATAAGAAACTCTCCACAACTATTACACTGAATTAAAAAATCTTGCACTACAGACTGCTTGAATCCCAATCACTTTTATTTAATTATATAATAGGGGATATATATCCCCTATTATATAATTAATATATACTGTATATATAGTGTGTGTGTCTGTTTGTGTGTGTCTATCTCACAAGGAGAGAGAGAGAGAGGAGAGAGAGGGGGGGGGAGAGAAACTGCCAAATTCTAAACTGTTGTACCTATGACTAGTGGACAGTGAGGTAGTGAGTAGTAATGGTTCAATGGGATTTAATCAGCTGAATTACATGCAGGTATTAGCCTTTCTATGTAGTTAAATACATTTCAGAGTGAAAATCATAACACTGTACCCACACAAAAAAAGAATTGTTTGATAATATTTCATTTTAAGGTACACCCTATGACTAAGGTATACCCTCTTAGAAGGAGCGTTAGAACTACAAACTCTCTCCTCAGTGAATTAAATACAGCATTTGGAAATAGTCTCCAATATCATTTCCTTCCAAATACTACAAAAAGTATGCTCAGGGATCGCCAATTTGATAGAGAAGAAACATCAAACTCAATAACTGATGCAGGATCCAATGTGTGTTGGTCACTGGGATCAGAGCAGAGGTGGGTTCCTCCTGGTTCGGACCGGTTCTATAGAACCGGTAGTAACTTGGTGGCCTGGGTCGCTAGAACCGGCAGCGACCCAGGCCTACCACGCCCCCGAACCGGTTCTTTCAGCGGCGCCATAGGCGGCGCCATCTTGTTTTTTGCTTCTGCGCATGCACAGCTTTTTTAAAGCACTGCGCATGCGCAAAGCACACGCAAAGCACCCGTGCACCCGTGCGCCCGCGCGGCACTGAGCAAACTGGCAGTGAAGAAAAGAAGAACCCACCCCTGGACCAGAGGTTTAGTATTCTGAGCCTTCGAACTTGTGTTGGAGCCCATCCTCAGGGGACTTCTCTCTACCTGAATGTACACATTCGCTACACATTCTGGCAGAGAGAAGTTCCCAGAGCATGGGCTCCAGCACGAGCCTGAAAGCTCGGAATACTAAACCTCTGGTACCGGTGACTGACCCTGATTGGATCGTGCAACATTATCCTGGGACACACATCTTTGCCTTTATTCGTTAATAAGTGATTTTGTATCCATCATTATTGGTAGAAGAAAATTTCCAACTTCCGTAATATGCAATGGAATTAATGTGTGCAAGCTTTTAGGTCTTCAGCACTCTTTTATCAGGCAAGATGTAAGAACAACAACAACAAGAACAACAACAACAAACAGGTCAAAATTTAGCCCAGATATTCCCGCCAAGAAGTTTTCAGTTCAAGATCATTCTTAAAATAAAGAGTATAGTCTAAGTTCATTATTTATTAGTAAACATTATTAATATGCCTAACATTCAAGAATAAAGAATAAAAATCTAAAACTCTGAAAACTCCAAAAAAAATAACAATGACAGTGAAATTAGTTCCCAATATTTTTTTGCTTTGGATAAAGTGCATAGATTCCTGGCCTGGAAGATTAAAAGAAAAAAAGAAAGAAAGAAATACCACAACCTTTATAACAACAAAGACAATATGTCAGGTCCCATAGAAAGCTATTGGGATGCTGCCATTCTGTTGGGAGGGGGGAGGCTTGAGGGGGAATGTTTCATGGGCTTTCACTTGTTTTGTTGTACGGGACCTTGAGGGAAATAGGGAAGGGGAAGGAATGTGCCTCGGGTCATCCTAAGGAGGAGGAATGGAATGGGGTTGGAGTCATCTGCGCTATCTCAGCGATGGAGAAAGTGAAACCGAAGCGGCTGAGAGAATAACAGATATCACCTTCTGTGCCTGAGGTTCTCAAAACATCTTCGCCACCTTGGGTTGGCTCGATGATGGATTGGACATTGGGAGGGGCTTTGCTTGCATAGTTTAATTTAGTGTTTTGAGTGGGAAACCTCAGATCCTGCCTAGATCTCCTTGCTATCCCTGTCTTTCAATAAAAGTTCCTTTTGAAATGCTAAGCGTTTCAAGAGTTCTGCTTTCTTGAGAAGATCGGTGAGGCGGGACCTTACACAGTAATTTTAAATTGTGCATGTTTGGGGCAGTATACATTTCACTTATACTTAAACATTGTTTTTAAGCCCCCTTGGAAATCTTTCCAGGCCTTCCTGAAACTTGTGCATGTCCTTGAATCTAAAATGGTACATTTCTGAAAAGACATTGTTGTTTACACAAGTTTGTCTCACAAGTTTGAAAAAATGGGAGCCAAAAGTGATGCTCTGTTAGAAAGGAGAAGTTGATTTTTCCAGAAAGACGAATCTTGCAGATTTACATCCTTAACTTCACTCAAAATTAGACATCCCTAATCTTCCTTTTTCCTCATACCCATTATTACCAGAATCAATGTGCGGGGAAAAAAAGAAAAAGAAAAACTGCCCAGATGGTCTACTTAAATTCTGGGCTAAGTTTTCTCTGGAGGCAATTAAGAAGGGGAAATGGTGACAAAACGAAGCCAATTGTTGTAACGTTATTGTTTTATTTTCCTCTTCCTTGTAGCCTAGCCATGTGTGTTCTTGGCTTTAATTTTCTCCTCCAATCTTAATCAACAGTGAATTGACAAAAGAAGTGCTATTTTCTGTCCTTAACAATTTCCTGATTGAGGATTAAACTTTCCCAATCAACACGTGCTGGTTTGGATCTCAACAATGGTACTATTGAAATTAAGTGGCAGACATTTGGATCTTCTCAGCAGGATTTCTCATTTGCCATGTTTTCTTTCTTTTCTCTCTAAAGCAGACAGGGGAAAAAAGAATCTCTTTTCCAGTTGCCTATTGTATGGGAAACTGTGAGCTGTCATTATCAATCTATACCCTTGCCAGTGACCGCAGAACTATCCTTAATTTCCATCCATTTTTGTCATTGTTTGAGGCCAGTCTTCCTTCCCCTATTTTTAAGTATTCAGCAGATGTATTTCCAGGTGCATTATTCTGAATGCTGATTGTTGACTAAAAGGGAGAAACAGAGAGAAGGAGAGAACAAGAGATTTTCTTTTTAATCACACTTTACTACATGCACTGGAGAAAATGACATTTTGATAGCAGCCTGGTCAATAAAAAACAAAACAAAGAAAGATATATAGACACCATGTTCTCATAGTGTCTTTTCTCAGGTGAATAAAAGTGCCTTTCCTTCTCAAATAATGGTTATTTTCTGAAATTCTCCTTGTTCACTAATGCTATATTATAGATATACTGTATATATATATATATATATCTAAAACGTATAAAATGCAGTAAGGGTCAGAGTATTAGAGTTTGGGACAATAATGATAAACATATGCATGCAAAAATATGTGTCAGAATCCCATATAGAGATCATCTATATGCTTAAAAAGAGTATTTTATTGCTTTTAAATCACTGGAGACAGTAAGATGCATAAGTATTTCCTGAAATAAAAACTCTCAATGATAGAAATACAGTATGTTCAGGATTCTAAATTAGTTGTGGTGACCCGGGGCGTGGTACGAAAGCAACACAGCTAGAGAACAGGTTTAACTGCCCTTTATTGCTCCAACTTTGCCCCAAAACGTCCCCACATTTACTACAAGTCCTGGAGCAAAGCTCTCCCATGCACCTTCAACAGCCTCTAGCTCCAAGTAGTCCAGTAAACAAGGTGAGCAAAACAGAGCAAGAAGTTCAGCGAAGCAGGCAAACCGGGCAAGCCCCACAAGACAGAGCACAGTAATCTCCAGGCACCGGCAAGTGCACACGAGGCTCTACAGATTCAATGCTTGTTCCTGACAAATGCCTCTCCCACAGGCATCTCCTTACATCTCAAATACATCTCAGTCCCCAGGTGTGCCTTGTGAAGGGGGTGGGGCACTCTCCTCCCTCATAGATAGCTCAGTCTGCGTTGTTCTCGCCTTCTCTCTTCTCTTCGTCATCTAGGATCAGGAGGGGGTGGTCCTTCCTCATCGCCTGAGCTCTGTCTCTCCTGCTCCTCCCTGTCTACAAGCCTATCTAATCCTGAAAAGCCCTGCCCAGACTGGCCCTGCCCTTCCCCAGTTTCCTCCAAAGCCAATGGAGCCGCCCCCTCGATCTCTGTCAGCTCCTGTTCCAGCTCATCTTACCCCCACAGATTCAGGCTCTGACGGGGGCATGTATGACATTAGTTTTTATTTTCTTGATATACTAACTGTTTATTTATATTGGAGATTTTCCATAATGGTACATGACAGGTGGAAAAACTTCCAATGAATAATTGGTGGGGTCACATTCAAAAAGAGTTCCCCCCCAAAAAAAAATTTGGTTTGCCCAAATTTTTTCATCTCCTTATCTTCTTTGTAATTAGCTGTACTAGGGATTAACAAATCATTTGTTGGTTATGACTGTAACTCCTTGATTATAGTGAGATGGGCAGCATACAAATTTAATGAATAAATAAATTTAATAAATAAATTATAGTTATATTTTTCATATAATCCACTCTGGTATTTTTAAGTGGAAAAAATTGCATAGGAATATTGTCATTAAATAAATAGGCATTTGGTCTATTTTTGTTTTCAGAATTCTGCATGGTGGTGATCCAGAAAGAAAGTGAAGTGTGTTGTTTTAGATTTAGAACATTATATACTTACTTTCTTCAGAACAGGACTGACCATACAAATTGGGATTTCTAATTCTATTTCACAGATATGCAGAGTTTAGGGGAGGCTATATATTGCTTGTTTATTTCTATATTATGAATTGCAATATTATTCATCCTTCAACATTCAAAACATAAAAACTTAGCAAAATATTTTTTTCCAAGAAGCTTCCAAGTTTTATTACTCCTTAGGTTCAATTGGACACCTTTTAATCCAAAACATATTTACTAAGAAATATGTAAGATATACTGTACATATTTTACAATTGGTTCTAAACATTTATGCCTCTGTCAGAAATGTCATTTGTTGATATTAAATAGGACTTAAGGTGAATGTATTTATATCAGATTGTAGATATAATGTAATACAAGTATGAAAAGTATAACAAACAGAAGAGAAGCAATTTTCAAAATTGGTGGAGGCCATTTCAAAACATCAATATTCAGTTGGTTCAGTTGGTTTAAGTTCCTTCTAAAGTCCCCGTGTTTCAAAGGTGGGTTCCTGCCAGTTCGGACCGATTCTTTAGAACCGGTAGCGGGAATTTTGCCCCCACTCGCCAAACCAGCAGCAATGGCCAGCTGGACACGCCCCCGAACCGGCTCTCTCAGTGACGCCATAGGCACCGCCATCTTGTTTTTCACTTCTGCGCACACGCAGAAGCTGTTTTTTGCTTCTGCTCATGCGCAGAAGCTGGATTTTCATGGGATTGTCGTGGGAGGAAGCAAACCAGCAGTGAGGTAAGTTAGAACCCACCCCTGCCCTGTTTCAAATTATATTTTTTCGTGGGGACAAAAGTTACATTGGATGCCATAACATAGCCACAGTTAAAAAAGATGGCCGATTCTTCTTGCTGGAATTTTTAATAAATACTGAGAGCTGGAATTGATGTAGTATTTTTGCATAGCATGGGAAATGGCTTTACTTGTGCTCCAAAGTACTAGTTCTATACATGCTGTGAGGTTTTTAAGGACAGAAAAGTTATCTTTCGGAAAAGATCTATGTTCTGCAATTCTTAGACCTGGATTTTTATGCATTCAGACTGAAGTTTAATCATTGTGTGGTAAGTCCAGTTGACGGATATGCAAATATTGATAACAAAAGTGATCTGGCACTCTATTGTATGCCACAAGTTTGGAGGTGTGTAGATTGTCACAAGGTCTATTCAAGGAGTCAGGCTTGGAGTTTGCAGTTCCACAGGCTTTCCTGCCTCCAGAGATCATCTACTACCAAAATTGAAGAATAATGCTATAGCAATTGCAAAATGAATTGGATCTTCATTTCTGAGATTAAAGGAGAATATTTGTACCTCAGGGTTGAAATGAGGGGTCCTTGGTGCTCCCCGAGCTTGGTTATTTTTTTCTTGCAGACGTTTCCTTACCCAAACTAGGTAACACCATCAGTGCTAAAATGTATTTAAAATAGCAGTGATGATGTTACTTAGTTTGGGTAATGAAACCCCTGCAAGAAAAAAACAACCAAGCTCAGAGAGAGCCAAGGACCCTTTATCTCTCTTTCTCCTTTGGAGGACACAATGCACTCTATCC
>QLTV01004101.1:2457883-2474010 GCA_003457575.1 Thermophis baileyi | reverse complement strand
TAGCCAACACCCCCACCCCCTGGGAATCTGACCACCAATCAGAGCACATTTCTTATACAGGAACAGGAAACTCTGAGGTGGGGCCCAACAGAGGGTATAAAAAACTCAGGGACTCTCAGCAACGCCCTTCTTTTCTTCTTCAACATCTTCGAGGCATGTGATCCCCCTTTTCCCCAGGGACCTCAAACCATGTGGTCCTTCTGTCCACCATTAAACCATCTTTCCAAGCAGTCTCCATGTTTCCAGTGTCTTTTTGGAACTGANCTCCTCCCCCTGGGAGTCTGACCACCAATCAGAGTGCATTTCTTATACAGGAACAGGAAACTCTGAGGTGGGGCCCAACAGAGGGTATAAAAAACTCAGGGACTCTCAGCAACGCCCTTCTTTTCTTCTTCAACATCTTCGAGGCATGTGATCCCCCTTTTCCCCAGGGACCTCAAACCATGTGGTCCTTCTGTCCACCATTAAACCATCTTTCCAAGCAGTCTCCATGTTTCCAGTGTCTTTTCCCCCACTTGGAACTGAACCCAGAAGGACATTTCTTACAGCAAGACAAAGCACAACTATGTAATATAATACATGTATACCAGAGATTATTCAAAGCATTATGCTTACAAATCTATTTTTTTTTTAAAGCAAGGTTGGAAACCATTTAAGGTGTGCATTTTTGTCTTTTTTTTTCTCTTGGGTTTTTCTTTTTTCTCTCTCTTTTCTGCCTTACCTTATTAGTTAGTGCTAGTTTTTCTCTGCTTTGTAAAGCTTTAAATGTAAATATATTTTTAAAAGTAGTGCTATTGTTTAAAATTGTTTAAAAAACAATTTAATCAATCTATTTCTAGTTTTAATAAAGGATCCTATGGTGACTATTTTCATCATTTTGTAATTGCTAATACATATCTTTAAAACCGAGATGGAGAATTTATAGTTCCACCAATTCCCAATTGTCTCATTCAGCATGGTCTGTGATAAAGAACTACAAAATATGAGGTTTAAAGGCCCTGATAAAGTTCCCCTCAAATTCAGCATGAATGCTGGAGGCTACAGGGACTTGTCCTTGCTATTTTCTTAGCAACAAAGCAGAAATAGTTCTGTGATTTTAGTTTTGACTTCCCAATTTGGTTTACAACTTGGATTCCTGGTGGTGTCCCATCCATGTGCTTTCCATGCACAACAAAGGTAGCCTATGTAGCTTTTTGAGATGAGCCATGGTTGATCAGGTGCTGCCACCTCATGTGATGATGTGATAACAATTACAAGTTTAATTGTCCTAGTCTTCTCTTTATTTGAAGCAGTTAGAAGGGCAGGCAAGCAAGACCATCAACTAGTTACCTACCGTATTTTTCGGAGTATAAGACGCACCTTAGTTTTTGGGGAGGAAAATAGGGGGGGGGGAATCTGCCTACCAGGTATTCATCTGGCTAGCATCCTTAGTCTGGTCAGCTTCAGCACATTATTTTATCCCCTGGTTAGGGCTTAAAAAAAACCTTCTTCGGAGGGAGTAGCAATGAAAAAAGCCTGCAAAGACTTAGGGCTGGAAAAAACCTTCAGAGGGACTAGCAATGAAAAAAACAGGCAAAGGGAAGATCGCTTAGCTAGCAAAGCACAGAAGATCGCTACGCCTAGTTAGGGTTGAAAAAAGGCTTCTAAAGCACAGAAGCTCAGCTGATTGTCAGAGGGAGCAGCAATGAAAAAAACAGGCAAAGGGAAGATCACTTCACTGTTAGCACCTTGTTAGGGCTGGAAAAAAAGCTTCGAAAAAGCTACATTCGGAGTATAAGACGCACCCAAATTTTCAGCTTTTTTTAGGGGGGGGAAAGGTGCGTCTTATACTCCGAAAAATACAGTAATCTGTCTCCCTCCCTGGCCCCCAATTCTTGGGATTTTTCAGCTGCAATTTGCTGGCAAACCACCAAAACAGCAGTATAATTTTCTGCTCTTTTTCATATCTGCTAGCATTTGTGTGAAAAGATAATCCAGACGTTTAAAGGAGAGAAAATTCCATTTGCAATGCAACATCATAATATCACTAACAGGACATTGGACTTCTCAAAAAAGGATATGCATGGGGTTGGGGAATCCCCATAATAATCTGCACACAATGATCCCTGTCACAGTAGATGTTCCCCTCTGCTAAGTTTGATTAGTGTTGACCTCTATTTTTTCCTGGTTTAGGATATTGGCCATGTTGGGAAAACCCAACAATTTTGGTTAATGAGTAATTAAGTATGGTATATGAACCCAGAAAACTTCAGTTCAGTAATTGGGTTAAGTGTGTTGTTGAAACATAGACGTTATGTGCAGGGGTGGGTTCCTCCCGGTTCAGACTGGTTCTCCCGAACTGGTAGCGGCCCGCTGGTGATGTCATGATGACATCACTGAACCGGATCGGTCGGTGCCGGTCCGTGGGGGCCGCCATCTATTTTTAAAAAAAATTGAATTTTTTTTTATTATTTCCTTCTGAGCATGCGCAGAAGCTGACTTCCGACACTGTGCGTGCGGTCACCATCTTTTTTTAGGCTTTGTTTTTTTATTATTTTTTTTCAGATTTTTTTGTCACTGCGCATGCGTGCAAAGCACACGCGCACCCACGAGGCACGCCCACACGGCGCAGGAGGGAGCGAACCGGCAGCAAGGTAAGTTAGAACCCACCCCTGGTTATGTGTGTGTTACAATGCATGACTGCAGGTCCTTTTCTGTTGTCATCCACCACGCCTGTCCACTTATAAGTCTCTTAAGATTCTGAGAAGATTCACTTGATCCCAAGTCAAAATGATCACACAACCCTAGTAAAAAAAAAAAAAGCATGATAAATAAAAACAAGAAACAACTCCATCTGTGACTTGTTTATAGTTAGCATTCCTCTCATTGTTTGCTCAGCTTCCTCACAATCTCTCACAAGAGAGAACTGGCAACAGGAATAGCAAAAGCCACTCTGGTTTAGTTTTTTGCTAGCTTGCAGACAGGAGAAAAACTATAAAGAAGTTGCTTTATAGCAGTGATGGCTAACCTTTTTCTCGTCGTGTGCCGAAAGCGCGTGTGTGTGCTGGCATCCATAATGCAGTGCGCCCGCCCCCTGCATGACACACACCCCGCCCCCCATTTTGGGCCCAGCAGGCCTCCCTGCAGCCTCCTGGGACCAAAAATGGGCCGTGGGGGGGCGCGCTGCCTCCCCCACCCCTGCATGCCTGTGCAACCCCCCCACACATGCGCGCGTGTCTCCTGCATGCGCCCCGCCCCCCACGCATCCCAAAAATCAGCTGGTCGGTGGGAGGCGCACGCATGCGCGGTGGAGCTGAGCTGGGCGATGGCTCACGTGCCTGCAGAGAGGGCTCTGCGTGCCAGCTGTGGCATGTGTGCCATAGGTTCGCCATCACGGCCTACACAGATTTTTTTTTTCTTCATCCCAAGGAGAGGCACAAAGCTATGTTTGGAAATCATAAAGCAATATTTAATCCTAAATCTTTGGAGAAACCTCCTAATACTAAAAGTCATTTAGTGGCAAATAAGCTGCCCTTCACTGGAGGTATTCAAGAAGCAGCTAGAAGTCAATTTCCCTGTTTGGAACAAGGTGTTAAATTTAAAAGACTCCCATATTTCTCTCCAGCTCTAAAATTTGATTCTGCTATGAATAACTTTTAGGACAGGGGCAAACCAGAGGAACAATAAAGCAATAGACATGTAGAGTCATGTCTGGGTGTGTGAAATTGAATGCACTCTATCTATATAGAAAAAAACACCGAACAATACAGAGATAAAAAGGATACAATTGTCAGAATCTTTCAAGTTCTATTGAGTGATTGTAATTATATAGAAAGGCAGTCATGAGAAAAGGATAGAAGTAATATCATGTGCAACAAGATACCATGAAAGTGACATGTTATCTGCATGATATCATGTCTGTGGAGATTCTCAGTCATCCAGGTCATGATTGTCCCAAAGGTGCTTTTTCAAGTGGCAGCTGGACTTTCTGGTTTTTATTGGAAGACGTTTCGCTTCTCATCCAAGAAGCTTCTTCAGTTGTGATACAAATCTCTTCAATAAATGTCTGCATGATATGATGCACAAGATGTTAATGTAGTTGATGCAACTAATAAACATATCAAACTTCTATATATCATGAGCCTTCAAGACAATGTTCTTGACAGGTAGTCTTTGACTTATGACCACAATGGAGCCCAGAATTTATGTTGCTAAATGAGACATTTAAATGAGTTTTTCCCTCATTTTACAACCTTTCTTACCACAGTTCTTAAGTGAACCACTGCGGTTATTTACTTAGTAACACGGTTGTTAAGTAAATCTAGTTCCCCCATTGACTTTGCTAGTCAGAAGGTCGCACAAGGTGATCACATGACCTTGGAACACAGCAAAGGTCATAAATATGAATCAATTGCCAAGCATCTGAATTTTGATCACATGATTACGGGGATGCTGTAAAGATTGCAACTGTGAAAAACGGTCATAAGTCACTTTTTTTCAATGCCGTTGTAACTTTGAACGGTCACTAAATAAACTGTTGTAAGTCAAGGACTATGTGTACTTGGTCATTGCCTCCTTCTTCCTAGGACTGAGAGTGTGTGACAGGCCCAAGATCATCCAGCTGACATTGTTCCCTGAAGCAGGAATAGAACTCACGGTCTCCTGGTTCCTAGCCTTCTCTCTTAGCCCTTACATCAAACTGGCTCTCTAATAGAGCACTACAATTATATATTGCTGTAATTCAGATTCAGTGAGGAAGATTTGAGAGAAAGATGCAGAATCAGAATGTCTCGGGGAAGCTAACAGAAAGCTGAATCTGGGGACTCGGAGTGATGCAAGTAACGTTATTGAGTCCTGTTCCTTGCCTACGTGTGTCCTGACATTACCTGCACACCGGAAAGGGATGACGTTTACGTTGCTGTGCTGCAATACTTCTTCCATCGTTGGGAAGAAAGCAGCAAAAGCCTCCCATCTCAGATGCCACCTCCTTCGTTTCAACATAATTTTGCCTTCTTCTGTTTGTTCAACTCCTTCTCTCCTTGGGAGTAATTGGGGCAAAAGATTAGTCAGGCTGCGAATCTTCATAATTTGCATTTCAAATTTTCTCTCCCCCTTCCTTGCTGCCCTTTGTCAGTTTAGCAAAATCAGCTGTCTCATGTTTTCTTTAATCATCCTTGAAAAGAATGCTAGGACAGATTTTTTTTTTAAAATTATTTTAAAATTATTTTAAGGGGGAAAGAAGATTTTACTTTAGCTGCTTTATATAGTGTTCAGCTGAAAGCTTATTCCGTCTCTGCAGCTGTTAGTCTAATTAGGTGATTTCCTGTTTGAAATGCAGAGTAATTTAAAGAGACTAACAGTTGTTCAGGGACCCTCCTTTTGCAGGACCTAGCATCATCTGACATCTTCAATGCTCTTCAGAGATGCAGCATCTTTTCAAGCTGATTGCGGTATCCTTTATCAGGCTTCAGGTTTTTTGACTTCCCTGTAAGCACATCAATTTAGAGAGGCCGATTATTCAGATGAAAGGAATTCTCTCTTTCTCTCTCTCTCTCTCTCTCTCTCTCTCTCTCTCTCTCTCTCTCTCTCTCTCTCTCTCTCTCTCTCTCTCTCTCTCTCTTTCTCTCTTTCTTGATCTCTCTCTCTCTCTCTTTCCCTCTCTCCTTCTCTTTCTTCCTCTCTTTCTCCCTCTCTTTCTCCCTCCCTCCCTCCCTTTCTCTCTCTCTCTCTCTCTCTCTCTCTCTCTCTCTCTTTCTCTCTTTCTCTCTCTCTCTTTCTCTCTCTCTTTTTTTTCTCTTTCTCCCTCTCCCTCTCATGAGATGTAGTTAGCTGCATTATTTATTGGATTTTACACTCCCTGTAGAGCTGCAAAATCCCTTTGCATTTCTGCCTGAACTGGCAGAACTTCTAAGGGGATAATCTACAGAAATCCCATGTAGCAGAAAGTGAATAGCTCCAGAATTTGAGTGGAAACAGAGTTTGAGTTTGTTTTCAAAGAACTGTGGAATATTTTACACCAGAACTAACCAAGTTTATAAATCAAACACTGAATTGGGAAAGCTTATTTCCTAAAAAAACAAACAAAAAAAAAACTGTCCAAGCTTTTCATTACGCCCAAGACAAATTTCCAAACAAATTTAAGCAAACCATTGATTTCTTGAGTGGACTCTTTGCAAAAGTTTGCCCTAAAAGTATTGAAAAACGACCTTCATAATTTCTTCAACAATCAATGCGGAAAATCCAGTTAAAATAGCTGTAGTTCTTTCATGTTTATAATTGGTTTGCACATAAACCACTCCCAACCAGTCTTTCTTTAAAATGTATTGGTCTTTAGACCAAGTAGGAGTTGCCTGCAAAAGAAAGCTATTCCATTTTCAAATCTAGATAAGATTTGTATATACTGAACAGGAAATCCCAGCCTTTTAAGTTACAAAGGAGACAGCCATTTGGTATTATCCAAATTGAAAACGATGAGCAAAAACAAAGATGTGTACTATAGCCACTCACATCACTGCCTGCATCCAAACAAACCAATGTGAAAAAAATAACAAGACTGAGATTGAATAAATCAGAAAAGTTCAACTGCCTTAGCTTGAGACTCATGTTGGACTTGGCCTGACATTCATGGGGCCGCACTTCAGAATTACTCCTAAAATCAAATTAAAGATCACTGCTGTCTATAGTTGTCTTTTGATGCCATAGGAGAGAAGCTGTTCGCTATTATTAGTAGAATAGGAATAGCTGACAACGTCAACTACTATTATTTTCATGGGGAGAAGAAATTGGGAAGAAGAAAGAAATACACAATAATTCTGACCCTTTTCTAGATCTCCTATGGAACTGGAAGCTGATGAAGAAATGGCAATCTGGAGTGCTGAGTTTACTGTACAGAAATGACCAGCATTTATAATAGCATATATTTGATATCCCTTCATGTCAAACAGCCAAAATATTAAAGTTTGCTTTAGATGGAAACCACCAAATTTCTCAAAAATTAGAAACGACTCACCTTTTTTCTGGGTTTTTACAAAGCAATTTCTAGTTATTTCTAGATAAATTGAAAAGAAACAGGGAGTTGGCTCATGAAACTGAAATAACGTCTTCAAATCTTACAACTCATGTCTTTTGGTAGATATTTTTTACAAGGGGGACTAGTTTTGAAGAGATACAGTAGCTTCATAGAAGTCTGGGTAGCAAATATAACTTGATTTTTCTGTCTCTGGTCCAGATGGGACATACATCTAATAAGTGAATGGGACTATTTTTACAATAAAAGGAACAGAATCTTATGGCACCTTTAAAGACGGGCAAAATTCTTCTCTCGCAAGATTTTATGGATCACTATTCACTTCCAACTCTATTACACAATGGCAGAAAGCAATGAGATAAAAGAAAGATTTGCTGTGATAACCATGGCAACTAAAATTAATATGAAACTGACAAATTAAACTCTCTGGCTCTTTCCTGACTGAGCAAGAGTGGTAATTTACAATTAACTGCTAATATTTCTTAGCTATGAAATAATCAACTTTGGGTTAGGAAGCAATTGGCCAGATGAACAGACACACGTATCAGTTTTATGAATCTCAAAACCCCTTTTTAAATTATGTTCATAATACAAGTTTCTAGTTCTCATGATCACAAGATTTCTAATGTCTTGGCTGCAAGGAGAGGAATAAAATCCAGTGTTCTTGGACCATAATCTGACATTCTTGCTAAATCATCAATTTTCTGAATTTCTAATATCTCTTTGCCTTCCATTTAGAAAGTTAACTTATTCACAATATCAGTAAGTATGCATATAAAACTGCATAACTCTCTCATTAGCATTAAGTAGAATTACTTAGTAAATCCCTTGGCTATCTTCTTGACAATAAAGCTGTGTTTTCCCCTAAAAAATAATAATAATAAAGAAAATGGATTACAGATTTATTCAACTAAGCAGAAGACATCTGAAGGATGTTAGGAGAAAAAAAGATACAATAAACAGCACATATTTTAAAAGAAATCCTTCTAGGCATGATTGCAAGAATATTTCATAGAGAGTTTGGTATGCTAAAACATGGCTTAGTGAGGTTTTATTGGAATTGGTTTTATATCAGAAAAAGGGTTTTAGTCACCTTGTATTGAAACTACCAAATAAAAGGAGTTCACATCAGGCCAATGTTATGCTTGTTCATCTTCCTGAAAAGTATATGTACCACTGTAAACTATTTCTTCTGAAGCTGCCAGTATATAATAACAACCTCTGGAATCTCTGATCTTTGCCATTCTCTTCCCTTTTCACATTTTCTCACAGAGACACCATGAAGAGGAAGAATAAACAGGAGTTTGATAGAGAATTTCAGATTCTGAAATTCAAAGGGGAACACCTAACGAGAATTCCTTCTAAATCAAGAATTTGTATCAACTAACTTGATATAAAGAAGAAATTCCACCAAGCATGAAGTTATGAGGAAAATCTTGATTTGTTTAGTTCATCTAGGACTAGCAACAGGGATTAGCTCCTACCTCCTACTCATTAAAAAAAAATTAGGACTGACCATTTTCCTGTTTCTTTCAGCATGAGGATGGGTCAACTACCATTTGGAAGGGCTGGATGCTACAATACAACAAAATGCAGGCAGAACTATTGACATCCTATATTGAAGTCCTATTTGGGCTTAGATTTCTCTGACCAAAAGCTGTATGGCTATCAAGAAACTGTGAAGGTGCAAGACTGAAGGTTGAGGTTGAGAGAAATAGGGTGAAAACATATCTAAACTCTAAATGAGTTTCAATCCCTAGGCTAATTAAGAACCAGACTGTGTCAGTATATAAGAATTTATAAACTGGAATAGCCATAACAACATGTCAGCCAATGGGAACTGTTTGGTGACTGAGAGCCATGTTAGACAGCTCAGAGACTGGGCGTGGCTTAGCTTGACTGATCTGTATATATATATAAGAGTTGGTTTGTCCTTGCATTATTGCTTCTGTGCTTCTGGATTCTGAGTTCTGGTTCTGGCTTCTGCTGCATGGGTATTGTATACATGCATCATGCTTTATATTATTGTATATAAACAAGTTTCTTCTATAAATGAATCCTGCTGAATCATTTACTTGTGTGCTGGTTGGATTGCTGCAAACTCTAACAGACTGTTCCAAAGGTACTTTTTCCAAATGGCAACTGGATTTTCTTGCTTTTTTCCCCTTTGAACTATAGAAGTTTCTTACACGAGAAGTGAAATGTTTTCAAAGGAAAAAACCAAGAAAGTCCAGTTGCCTTTTGGAAAAAAAAAAACATCTTTGGAGCAATCTAGACCTGGATGATTGAAAATCTCAATAGACATTTAGGAACAAGCCTGTTCTTTGAGTCCCTATTTCTATGAGAAGCTTGGAAAAATGGCAAATAACAGATATATTTTCCATAAAGGATGAAGGGATGATCCAGAGACTTATGAAATAATCAATCTTTCACTGATATCTGTCAAGATGCTAGAGCAAGTCATAAATATGAAGGAATCAGGATTGTAAACACCTTGAAAACAATATAGTTGTTACAAAAATCAGCATGTCTTTACCTCATATTTTGATTGTGTAATTCTTTTTAGTAAAATATGGAAATGGAAATGATTGTAGCTTGAATTCCACACAGCTTTTGAAATTGTATCCTATACACATAATAGTGCATTTAAGTGATAAGAAAGGAGTCTTTGACTGACTGATTAAAATCATTTGATTCTAGGAGCTACCCAGAAACTTTCCTTCTCACTTCAGACTTCTCTTTTTCTTCCATCTGCTCGGATACTCTTAGGCTTCCTATATCACGAGAAGAGGTCAAAGATCAAGTTTTCCATCAAAACACATGATTTCTTTAATCAACCTTATTCATCCCCTTGGATCTTAAACATTTATCTTAAGCATGTGTTGGGATGGGGAAAAAAAAAGGTTGTTCCAAATTTCTCCCTATTAATAATGTATCTGCCATAGTGAGCATGGTCGTCCATCAATAGCAATTCGATGGATGTCAAATTGGGGAAATTGCTTCCTGACATACCCTTCTGAGACCCTGTAAATCAGCCCTTCTCCCTTTGTCTTGTTTCTAGACAGGTGAGTGCATTTACAAAGACATCAAATTTTGTTTTCTGCCATAGCTACCAGGATTATAGGGATGTCAAGGGCATTTTGCCAGTTTCTTTCTTTTAAGAAAGTTGAAAAGATTCTTTAAAAGAACGCCTGCTGATACGCTGCATAAATGTATACAATTACTATATTGGAGATCCCAGGAGCAGAATAAAGGTAAAAAGGTTCCCCTCGCACATATGTGCTAGTCGTTCCCGACTCTAGGGGGCGGTGCTCATCTCCGTTTCAAAGCCGAAGAGCCAGCGCTGTCCGAAGACGTCTCCGTGGTCATGTGGCCAGCATGACTAAATGCCGAAGGCGCAGGGAACGCTGTTACCTTCCCACCAAAGGTGGTCCCCATTTTTCTACTTGCATTTTTACATGCTTTCGAACTGCTAGGTTGGCAGAAGCTGGGACAAGTAATGGGAGCTCACTACTAGGGATTCGAACTGCCGACCTTTCTGATCAACAAGCTCAGCGTCTTAGCCACTGAGCCACAGTGTCCCTCCAGGAGCAGAATATATTATTATATAATTAAGGTGGTGATCTCAGAAATAAGAGTATGGACTTTTCTGCATATGGATTATGAATGTTCCCTTGTATAAACAGGATCCTGTAAGTACAAAATTCATACACCAGGGAGCAGATTGAGCCTGAGGCTTTTCTCTCCGGAATACCAGTTAATCACTTTCAAAGAGTTTTATATATAAGCATTCAAAAAAGCATTCTCTATAGTTTGATTGCTCTGCCACTTTAGTTATCCTATAATATCCTGAGATTATTTGACCTTACATGACCTAGCTGAAATAGTCTCCAGCATGACTAGTGCGTAGGGAGGCTGGGAATTGTAATTCAGCAATGTCTAGAGATTCACCACTTCCCTGCCTCTTTTCTCTGTACATTTCCTTCATTTATCTGTCATGCACTTTTCCCCAGGACTATTTCCTTTAAAGTCAATATCACTCAGAGGTTTGTATTTAAGTGATGAACTTTGATATCTGCCTTCAAATGCTTCCAAAGGATGGAGATTGTACATTTCTGTAATCAGCCACAAAACCTCCTGTGATTTATATCAAATATAATTATATTAAGGGCTAATTCAGATTTGCCCTCAAGGAACACTAGCATTACCAGAGCAGGGCCCAGGAATTTATCGTCAGTCAGAAAATAGTATCCTAGAGAAATCATCAAAATGCTCCCAGACAGAAAACAAAACTACAAAATTTCTGGAAATCAAGTCTTTTACCAGAATGGACATCAAGCAGATTGGATAGGCACTGTGTTGATCTATATACTCTAAAACTTTCATTGTATTCATCTGTTTGTCTGTTTGTACCTTTGGCTTAGCCCAAATAGTGTGCTAGATTGCAACCATTTTTTGATTCAAGATACCTAAAATCTGCTAACTTAAAGACTGCATTAAAAAATCTAGGATGAAATTATCCTTTGGAATTGAAATTTCCACAATGTCCAGGCCTATTTTATTCACCAAGTCGTTGGCCACTGCAGCATTCTTGGTCACATAATCATGATTTCCGATGTTCCTGCAGCTTCCCACAAGCAAAGTCAATGGGGAAGCCAGCAGAAAGTCAGAAAATCAGCTCTCATTCCCTCTGTGTTTTTGGCTAGCCGGTGGTTATTCTGTTTATTGGTAAGTAAATATTGGCTTATGATAGCAGTTGGTTTCCAACTACAATTATATTTCTATTTATGAAACATACCCTTATTGGATGGTTAGGGAACATTCAGCATTGGGGTAAAAAAAGGTAAGACTAAAATTCAATGTTTATTCTGGTTCCATCACGCTGCCTTACTTTTCTTTCAAAGGAAGATGCAACAGGTCACAGGGTTGCCTAGTTTAACAATCTGTGTTTATTTTTAAAGTACCCAAAATGTATCAATTACAATTATGTATGGTCTGGTTCCTCTAGATATCATCAGTGAATTTTGGAAATTTGTTTTGTATCATCTGCACGTCTTCAGATTTCTCCTTTGGGTCTCTTACTCATGATTGCAAAGTGGAAACTATATTTAGAAGCAGTAAATCTCAAAATAACATGTACTGATTACAAACAACAAAAGAAGAGACAGTTGTCTTCATTCCCTGCTTAGTGCATTTTCAGAAGCATTGCATTTGCTGCTTGGCAATCAGCTCACTTTTATAATCTTTGCAACATCGTTTGGTCATATGATCACAATCTTCTACATTCTTTTGCCAGTTTCTTGCATTTACTTCTAGTTTCCAGCAAAAAACATCCATTGGACAAAACAAATTCACTTAACTGCCACTGCATTCACTTACTGCCACTGCATTCACTTAACAACTGTGATGTTCACTTCATGACCATGGCAAAAATGTTAGTAAAATCAGTTTTGATCATGTGGTGACTCCCTTAATGACCGCAGTGACTTGCCCATCATAATTCAGGGCTCAATTACAGTTATAAGTCGAGGAATACCTGTATACATGATCTGCTGGTACAAATGCAATTCCTGATGATGTTATCCATTATTTATTATATCACAGGAGAATAAGAATTCCAAAATCCAGTCTGAAAAACTGCTGACTTTGCAATGGACCATAATAGTATATATTTTAAAATAGCTAGTTTTCCAGAACGTTGGTGTTTTCTGCAGTTCATCTGGAAAAAAGGGAAAGAAGAAAGGGGAAGTCTGTCTTCCTGCCCATTTCAGGTTCACTTGCTTTGAACTCTAGGTTTGGTGCAAGGTAACCTCCTATTTTCATTGTATTTTATTATCAGATTTTTCAAACCACCCGTCTACCTCCTAGTGATCAAATGATATTGTGACCAGGAGCTTGAAACTGCCAGGTATTTTGGAAATCCTCATCTTTTCTGGAGCAATCCCTGAATCCCAGGGTTGACACTTAGAACATAAAACATAGAATAATAGAGTTGGAAGGTACCTCAGAGGTCTTCTAGTTCAATTCCCTTCTCAAGCAGGAGACCCTATATCATGTCAGACAAATGGTTGGCTAGTCCCTTTTTGAAAACCTCCAGTGATGGAGTACCCACAACTTCTGAAAGCAAGCTATTCCATTGGTTGATTGCTCTCACCATTAGGAATTTTCTCCTTAGTCCCTTCCAACTCTGTTATTCTGACTTCTGACATTCTGATAGAGAGTGAATCTGTCAACCCTGAAGCTGACCTGAGCCATTTTGAGGCTTCAGTGTTGCCACACTGGAGTTGAGGGATAGGGAGGGGAGAATAGAGATAGCTGGGGTTTGTAGCTAAAACAAAATACTTTCTCCTGGGAACCAAGAACATTCCAACAGGTGGTCAGAGAGAGGAGGAGTGAAGTTGCCAGGCAACCAGACGGTACCATGTGACTGACTGTTTGGGGAAGGGGGAATATTTTTACTTTTAATTAGGTGAAAACTGTGGGAACATTCAGAATCAGTTTTCCCCAGCCTGTGCCAATATGATATATCCAATAAAATTGTTCTTTGAGGAATTTATCTGCCTCGGAGTTCTATTTGTTATGGGTGTATTACTTGGAACCCTGACATTATCTTTCTTTGCTCCATTTCCTTTACTTTCATTTTTTTCATATTTTAGTGTTCATGTATTTCTCCTCCACCATGCTCAAGACTTTGTGAGGTCTTGTAGTAGATTTGGTACAAAATTTTGGTGCTTATATTTTAAGACCTTGGAAGATTCCAGTCATTTAATTTTTTTAAAAAAATCTAATTTTGCATAGATATGGCTAATGTTTTGGGAGAGGCATATGCTTTGGTGGCCACAGATATCATGTTGCCAACCGCGGCAATTGTGCTACTTAATGATTAGCCCTATCCAACCAGATGGTGCTAAATTCAATGACTTTTTTTTCCTAAAAAAAAATGCCTATAGCATTTAGGCTATGATTCTGTAATATTTGGAAAGATGTTAGCTAATGCAAAACAATGTTTTGAGCAGTGTCAACAAAGTTCATGTAAATTTACACCAGCAGAAATTTGCATGCAGTCTGCTGTGTTCTGAGAATCACATTATTCATGGCACAGTTGGAATCTGGAAGAAGATCAGAAAACACACTACACAAATAATTAGGCAGCTTGGCAGGATTGATGCATGAGGAATTATTATAAGCACCACACTACCTCAGTTTGGCTCTGAAATGGCTCAAAGAGGATATGACAGCAATTTTAACCGTTCTGAACACACAAAGTAGAAGAGGCAAGGCCAATGTGAAAGGAGTGATTGGGTGATCTTAGAGGAAGAGAAAAGAAGAATTGGCAAAGGAAAGGAAAACATTCCTAGTGGTGTATATCTAATACGGTGGAATGGCTTCCCACGGGGAGTATTAGCAGCTTTTTCATCTGAGACATTCAAAATAAGCTTGATGGACTACTTGAATGGGCAACCTCTGGATGGCTGATGTCTGTACTTTCCCTGGGAAAGGAACCCCGAGGACCACAATTAGTAAATGATGATCTAAATGGATGGGATTTGAATTTTTGTTTTTCTTTCCATGGGTTGTTAGCTTGTTTCCTTTTAATTTTGTATGCAGCCAAGATTTGGACCTACACTATAATTTTCATGTGTTTCTTCCACACTATTCTCAGCAATTATGGTTAGATAGGACTCTGATGAACATTAAAAAGGACTCTGAACCACAGATTGGCAACCTCTGACTTAGAAAATGAAATTATAGAGACACGCTGCCAAACAATATGAAACGCACTAGATCTATGATTAAATCTCCTTTTATACCCTGTCCAATAGAAAAACAAAACAATGTTGGGGGAGGTTGGTAGGGGTGGAAAAATGGAGCTGTACCTTCCTTTATTTTCCTAGGAAGTTACTCTGTACCTGGTCTAGCTAACCCAAAGTGCTCAGTTCTAGAGTCATCTATTTCTACCTGAGAGGTGCTGGGACTGAATCTCAGATGTTCCCTATACCAACCTGCCCATTACCTCTTAGCTAAGCATTTCCCAAATCAACCCAATAGCACTTCTGTTCATCTTGTAGGGAAAATGTGCAGATAGTTAGCTGTACACTCATGATTCCAGGGTTTGGAAAATAATTTAAAACTGGAAAATTATTTGAGAGAAATAGCCTTACATCTCCATTTCTCAGCTTCTGCCCCTGAGATAATTTAGTGAGGTTCCCCCTGCCCAATTTTTTTTTTTTGACAATCCAGTCATGGCTGTGAAGCCATGTGTGACTTGTTCTTAATGCAAAATCCTAATTATTCAGATTATGAATTATTCACCAATTCATGTAGAGATGTGACTTTGCTAAACATAGGGTCAATGAGGGAGATAGGGCAGCAATCTTCTTGGGGACTTGTTATCCATTTTGAATGTGGAACTGGAGATGTGGTGGCTCAGTGGCTTAATAACACTGGAGATAGTTTCTGCTCCAATGGTTCAAATCCTAGCACTGCATGTGAGGATGAGCTCCTGTCATTTGCCTCAGCTTCTGTCCACCTAAAGTGTGAAAGCATGTTCTATGCAAGTAGATAAATAGGTACTGCTTCAGTGGGGAGACGAGTTGGTGTTCCATGCAGGCAGTCAGATTCCTGCTGGCTCTGAATCTTCCCAGTTGCAATGCCTGTTTGCAAGAGATGACTTAGGAGAGGGAGGGGGGGCTAGGATGTTGCTGCAAGAAGAGCCACTCATCTTTCTTTCTGGAGCAAAGCCAGCTTTCTCTCTTGAGGTACACCTTGGGAAGCGTGTGAGCATGTCCTACAACAGAGCTGGTTGTCAGGCCGAAACCATTTTCTTGGATCTTTGGCCTGCCACACTTTGTATTAGTTTAAAATGTATTCTTTGCTGTGGGAATTTGGGAGGGGCAGTTGCATGAGGGATGTCTGCATGTAGCCACAACAAATTCCTTCTAGATTGTCAAGGTCATCCTTTGTCCTGCACCTGCACAGAAGAAGGTGGAGTTCCAACCAAGCTACCAGAGGATGAAGCAATGAAGATTGGTTCATGTGATGAACTTGGGGGTGTGGGGACAAAGGCTTGAACTTTCAACTGGGTGGAGAAACCCCGAAGGCTTCAGATTCGGGATTTCTC
>QLTV01004101.1:2383649-2409686 GCA_003457575.1 Thermophis baileyi | reverse complement strand
AAACAAAAAGAAACAAAGGGGGAAGAGGAAGAGAAAGAAAGAAAGAAAGAAAGAAAGAAAGAAAGAAAGAAAGAAAGAAAGAAAGAAAGAAAGAAAGAAAGAAAGAAAGAAAGAAAGAAAGAAAGAAAGAAAATACAAGCAGTTTAAATAAAATTATGAGAACAAAGCTCCACAAATAATGAGCCAGATAGCTGTTGGTCTGGATATGTATATTTATAAGACTCAATTAACCAAGCAGTATGCTAGATTTAAACTTAGCACTGTCATTCATATTGCCTGCACACATGATTAGACTGTGTCTGTTATAAGAGAATCCATACCATCATCATTACCCCTCCATTTTCAATTCAGGATATAAATTAAAACATACATTTCTACCCTTTTTCACCTTAGTATACAAGAGGACACATAATCCATGTAAAAATCCATTAACAAAAAATGTCAAACAAACTGTTGATTGACTCAACTCTTGAAGGTCAGGTTCTAATAGAAGTTCAGCATTATCCATGCTTGACTGAGTATCAGTCTGGCATGGATCACTGTAAATCTGTTTAAATACTGCAAATACACTTAAAATTAGGACTGGATATACTATAAAGCAGAGTTCTTAAACTGTTGGACATATTCTGGGGGCTGTGGAATAATTTATCATTGCTTGTTTGTGAGCTGACAAGACTACCAAGATACTTATGTAAAAGAATAGTGTCTGGTTTTTTTTTTATGGGACTAATGGCATTAAGACTGGGGAAAAGGGCAATTGGGTCTGTTTTAGGACAAGTACTATAAAGGATAGTAAAGTAAAGGCTACTATAATACAGCTCATGTTTGTGTGGCCATACGTAATTTCTATTTACCTCTCTCTGTATTTGCGACTTTGTAAAGAAGGGCAAAAATAAAGCTGTCATGAAAGCAATATGGCATATGATACTCCACCATTGATATCATTGTCTTTTAGACAATGACTTCAAATGATGAAGTCATAATTTATGTGCTTTGCGACAAACAGCTTTTTAATACTGTAGGCAGAAAAATGCAGGAGATTATTATTATTTTTAATAGAAGGGAGAAATTCTCCAATAATTTGCAGCCATGCTGAGAATTGACCTGGTTAGCTTTTGTGCCACAACCAAGTGGGAGTTTCTCTTGTCCTGATATTCAAAATTAAGAACTCAGCCCTGTCCATGTATGTCTCAAGGCTGCTTTTACGTTTGAAATCTATTAACTTTTCTAGCCTTCTGTCCTTTTGCTTTTCTCCTTTTGCCTTGCAGAAACAGGTAGAAATGTAAATTTCATAAAGAAATGTAAAAGAACCACTTAATGCAAGTTAAATGTTATCTCCCTTTTTTTCTACTACCTTGTAGTTGGTTTTGACTTTACTTGAATAGTCCCTGCAGTTTTCTTGGCAAGGTTTTAAGAAGCGATTTGCCATTGCCTCCTTCCTAGGGCTGAAAGAAAGTGACTGGCCCAGCTGGCTTGTATCTAAGGCAGGACTAGAATTCACAGTCTCCTGATTTCTAGCACAATACAGGTAGTCCTTGTTTAATGACTGGCCACTTAGCATGCATTCAACAGACCCCCTCCTCCAAACTATACTCAGGACCCAGTTCTGTCAATGGCTGGACCCACATACTTCCCCCCTCCAAAGACACATGACTGTATTTTGGGCACTTGGCAACCCACTCCTATTTGCAGCATCCCACAGTCACATGACCACAATTTTTGAAGTGTTTTGCTAGTTTCCAGTGTTTATTTCCAGTTTCCACCACCACCACCACCACCATCATCATCATCATCATCATCATCATCATCATCATCATCATCATCATAATTGGGTATAATGGATTCATTTAATGAAAGTGGCATTTGTTTAATGACAGCTGGGAAAAAGGTCATAAGTTTGGACTCGTGGTTACCCGCTTAATGACTGCCATGACTTATGACAGTAATTCTGGGCTCAGTTATGGTCATAAGTTGAGAACTACCTGCATCTTAACCACTATACCAATCTGACTCTCTACAATATTACCTACTGCCACGGAACTGTTCAGAAACAAGACTGTACACCGCTTCACTTTTATACATTATCTTGCCTGCAGCTTTGTTATTTTAAATTGAAATGGCAAGTGACTTTGCAAGAGAATTGTGCACCAGAGCTACGGTTTATTTCAATTCAGAGGAAACAGAAGGAACTGAAATATTAAAGGCATACCACGGAGAGCAACTTCAAATGCCAATCTTGACATGTTGCAATGTGAGCAGCAGACTTCACCTAAAAATTCCCTATACCCTCTTCTGAATTTCTAGAACACTTTTTCAGAGAACAGCTTGTCAGAGCCAAAGCTAACATTTTCCAGCCAAAAACAAAATAACATTTCCACACCTGATCTTAGTATTGTGCTTTCTGGAATGTATGAAATAAGCATTCAATTCAGACCGTTTACCAAGCAGCAGCCTATACATACATTTAACTGAAGCATACTTCTTTTAATTGTTGATATATTCATGACTTCGGAAAGGAGGCAAATTCTACAAATTTTGTATAAAAGATATAACATCTAAAGGGCTGAATCCACAGGGCTTATCACCTTCTGTAAGGATAGCCATACACATCTAGTATGTCTAGTTTAATGAAAAGAAGGACTAGGGGTGACATGATAGCAGTGTTCCAATATCTCAGGGATTGCCACAAAGAAGAGGGAGTCAAGCTATTCTCGAAAGCAGCTGAAGGCAGGACAAGAAACAATGGGTGGAAACCCAGGGGTGGGTTCCTCCCGGTTCAGACCGGTTCTCCTGAACCGGTAGCGGCCCACTGGTGACATCACGATGACATCACCGAACCGGATTGGTCTGTGCCAGTCCGTGGGGGCCGCCATCTTTTTTTTAAATTTTTTTATTTTTTTTATTTTTATTTTTTGAATTTTTTTGAATTTTTTTTTTCCTTCTGAGCATGCGCAGAAGCCGACTTCCGACACTGTGCATGCGGTTGCCATCTTTTTTTCGGCTTTGTTTTTTTTTTCTGGATTTTTTGTTACTGCGCATGCGCGTGTGCGCAAAGCGCGCGCGCGCCCACACGGCGCAGGAGGGAGCAAACCGGCAGCAAGGTAAGTTGGAACCTACCCCTGGGGGAAACTAATCAAGGAGAGAAGCAACCTAGAACTAAGGAGAAATTTCCTGACAGCTTAAAAGAACTTAAAACTCAGAATTAGAATATTTAATTTCTCATGGGTGAGTGAAAGAGGATTGGATAAATCAACACCCAGAGCCCCTCCTTGAGCAAAATGGGTGGTTCACAAACAGAAAATATTAAACAAACACTTTTTCAAGTAAAAGTACGATGCTTGAGGTGGTGCCTGGTTTTAGGAAAGCTTGTCTGTCTGCTGCTTGAGCATCTACAGCAGCGGTTCTCAAACTGTGGGTTGCGACCCCTTTGGGGGTCGAACGACCCTTTCACAGGGGTCGCCTAAGCGTGCGCTAGCCTGCCACGCCCTCTTTGTCACCTCGTCACGTGCGGGGAGGGGGCGGGGCAGGGGTCACGGCGGCGGGGCGGGGGTCGCAGCATTAGGAAGGTTGAGAACCACTGCTCTACAGTACAATGGGCCATTCAAATCTTCCTTCAAGAAGGCAGTTGCCAAGAGATGAATCCAAAGAGGAGATCATCTCTCCATAGAAATAAAGCATTGCAACGTAGCTTATCCTTTCTTCACATTCCTGACCCTCCTTAAAACCATCATTTGCTGATTTCTGCCATGGTTGTAGCTTGCATGGCAAGAATGTTGGACTGTTTGTTTTTTTTAGTTTTTTTTATTTTATATACACAAAAAACATTACATAACATACAAACATACAATGGTAGGGTCACGGCGGCGGGGCGGGGGTCGCAGCATTAGGAAGGTTGAGAACCACTGCTCTACAGTACAATGGGCCATTCAAATCTTCCTTCAAGAAGGCAGTTGCCAAGAGATGAATCCAAAGAGGAGATCATCTCTCCGTAGAAATAAAGCATTGCAACGTAGCTTATCCTTTCTTCACATTCCTGACCCTCCTTAAAACCATCATTTGCTGATTTCTGCCATGGTTGTAGCTTGCATGGCAAGAATGTTGGACTGTTTGTTTTTTTTAGTTTTTTTTATTTTATATACACAAAAAACATTACATAACATACAAACATACAATGGTAGGAATCCTAGATCCCAATTTTGTTATAGCTCAAGATCAGTTCACAAAATTTTGTATACTTATAATATAAATATTTTCAGGTATATTTGTAATTTGTGTTTTATACTTGTTTCTTCTATGTATATCTACTTTCTGGTCAATTTTTTGTATATGTCATATATCTCTTTTATGAATTTCTTTAATACATATTGCCTTTTCCATTTCTATGTACATTCATTTACTTATATGTCTTTTCCATTTTATATAAATATATATATATATATACATCTAACAAAATAATAATTAAACTTTTCTTAATAGAGAAACCCTATTTTTTTAACATCTATATCAAGTTTTTTGAGTTTTATAAAAGTTTTGCTTCTCTTTTTGGTGCATTGAATCCATTAATATTAATGGAGATCAATTTAATTTCTTCTCCCTTTTCTATTTGTGTTGTTTTCTTGTAGCTCTAGTTTCTCTTACTATCCTATTTGTTATTCCTTCTTGTTCTATCATCTCTTTTTCCTGCATTCTTTTAACTCTTCTATCTTTCTCTCTTTCCTCTGTAACTTCTTCTTCCCTACTTGTACTATCCAATTCTTCTTTACTTTCTTCCTTACTTTCGTCTTCTCCTTCCGTCATGAAGTATCTTTCATAGAACTCCTGGGCCTTTTCAATTGAATCTAATTTCACTTTTTTTTTCTTGCCAGGTTACTAAAATTCCTTCTGGCACCAGAATGTTGGACTGTTTGACATACTGAATCCTGGTCTATCAATATTTTCAATATTTTAGTTAATAAATAATTGACCAGCAGGATAAGAAGCAATGGGTGGAAACTAATCAAGGAGAGAAGCAACCTAGAACTAAGGAGAAATTTCCTGACAGTTAGAACAATTAATCAGGGAACAACTTGCCTCCAGAAGTTGTGAATGCTCCAACACTGGAAGTTTTTAAGAAGGGATTGGTCAATGATTTGTCTGAAGGGGTATAAGGTTTCCTGCCAGAGCAGAGGGTTGGACTAGAAGACCTCCAAGGTCCCTTCCAACTCTGTTATTCTGTTCTGTTATTCTGTCCACAACATTTTTAACTGAATCAATGGGAAGGATTTATAAATATTGCGGAAATATTTTATAATGCTTAATTCACCCAGAGGATTAAATTTAACCTAAAATACACTGAGTCACCCAGAAGATTAAACACATTATGTTAAATAAGTTGTATTTTGAAAACACCTAACATTACTTACCTTGAACAATCTTCTGCAAAAGATTGCTCCGGACTATAAGATGCACATTAGCTTTAGAGGAGGAAAACAAGAAAAAAAAATCTGCCTCTGCCACCCAGCCATTTGCCTCCTTACAGCAAACAGCCTGGTCAGTTTCAGCACAGCCTGATTTAGCACAAGCAGCTGATTGGCGGTTGGATCGGCCTCCCGGAATATCGCCCATCAGCTGTTCCAGGATGTGGGGATCACCGCCGTTGCTGCCCATCGCCGCCGTTGCCGCCCATCGCTGCCGTTGCCGCCCATCGCTGCCGCCGCCTATTGCCGTGTCCGTGCGCCCCATTTTTGGCCTCTGCGTGCCCCATTTTCGGCCTCCGCATGTCCCATTTTCAGCCCGTTCCAGGTGGTGGGGATTGTCGCCACCGCCACCTATCGCCGCTGATCGTCGCCGCCATATATATATCATGCAAAGACAAAATTGTAAGGAATTTTCTGAAGGATTTATCATGTGGGGGGGGGGGGGGACTGTTTCGCAAAATTACCAGGAAGGAGATTTGACTAGATTAATGATTGAGTAAATTAAGCAAGTTGTGGGAACAGGACAAAATTCTAGTTTTTAGTAGTTTAACCTCCCAGAAAGGGTATTAATGAGCAACATTTTGTTCTCTGATTATTCTTAAATCCTTTCTTGGAGCCTGTCACTTTTGTGTATATGATCATATTACAGATAGCTTGCAACCCCTGAACTTATTACCCAAAATTTTCTGCATACTATTCAAGTTTCAACTTGTAAGACCTCATATCGCATCTGAGTATCTTCAGAACTTCTTTAGATATTCTTTTGAGAGAAGCTCTCCAAGGTACTCTAATTCCAAGAGGAAAGAGGGGGCTGAAGACAGAAGAAACTGCTTTTCAGCTGTGGCACCAATATTTCTTTAAAAGCTATACTCTTCTCCTTAGATATAGCCTCCTGAAAGGTAGAGAAGAGCATACTTTTCTAGAATGCTTTTAAGGAGTGACAATGTACTATGAAATGGGATTATTGTTTAGTTTTGATATTTTTTGCAACTACCGATTAAAATACGTAAATGCATTGTATATTTCTCTTTTATTATTTTAATTGTATATTACATTTGTAAATCACTAAGATGCTAACAGACCTGGCATTATAGGATTTTTTAAAAAAAACAAATAAATAATTTAAGTAAATAGTAATCTAGTGGCTATCTGGTTTTTGGGCCGATTCTGTTGTCCAAAAAGATGGGCTCTGCTGGAAGAAACCAAAGACTCATCTTATTCATCCTTCTGAAAGACAAAAAAGGGTATAGCTTTGTGACTGACAACTCTAGTTTCTAATTACATTGAAGTAATAGCAGTGTTCCAATATCTAAGGAGTTGCCACAAAGAAGAGGGGGGGTCAACCTATTCTCCAAAGCACTGGAAGGCAGGACAAGCAGCAATGGGTGGAAACTAATCAAGGAGAAAACTAACTTAGAGCTAAGGAGAAATTTCCTGATAGAACAATTAATCAGTGGAACAACTTGCCTGCAGAAGTTGTGGGCGCTCCAACACTGGAGGCTTTTAAGAAGAGATTGAAGGTCTTCTAGTCCAACCCCCTGCTTAGGCAGGAAACCCTATACCATTTCAGAGAAATGGTTGTCCAATCTCTTCTTGAAAACGTCCAGTGTTGGAGAATCCATAACTTCTGAAGGCAAGCCGTTCCACTAGTTAATTGTTCTCATGATTAGGGAATTTCTCCTTAGTTTTAGCTTGCTTCGCTCCTTAATTAGTTTCCATCCATTGTTTTTTGTCCTGCCTTTAGGTGCTTTGGAGAATAGGTTGAATCCTCTTCTTTGTGGCAGCCCCTTAGATATTGGAACAGGCTATATGTCACTCCTAGCCCAGCAAAAGTCATCATAGATGTTATGATGGGGCTATAGGTGCTGAAAAGTCATGTGACATCATTTGGCTATCCAATACAAGACACTGGCAATCAAGACAACAAACTAAAATGGAATGATTTTTGGGACAGTGGTGGGGAAAACATACGAATTAGGAGAAGTTCAATACCAATGGGGAGATTGTCCATTTCCATCCACCCATAAACCTCACAGAGCTCCATCATCTCAAAATGGAAACTGAAATATTTTGGCCTTGTTTTACACATATTCAGAAAGCTGAATAAACTCAGCCACCCAAGGATGATGGAAGTGAATCAACACAGGCGATGTTGCTAGTGCAGGAATGGTTCACATATTGCATACACATACTTGCATATACAGATAATAATTAAGAGGAAGATTTTTTTCCCCAAGGCTAATTGCTGTACATATGGAAGGGGTAGGTGGAAACCCTTATGGAAATAGTTGTGTAAGGAAACAGTGTTTAACTCTTTCATCCTCGACTGTGATTTCCCTAAAGATAAATAAGCCTACACAGATTTTAAAAGACATCTTACTCAAATGAACAGAAGGCTTGCTTCTATTCCTGATTTTGTCAAACAAAGGAAAATATGTCTGTTGAGATTCCTGCATGTACAAGAATAAAGTGCTTCACTGGGCTGCAGACTAAATTTAAAGATTCCTACACAGAAAAGAATAAAATGTTCCATGGGTTGAGCAGAAATTTAGCAAACTACATGAGCAGGAATGCTCAATTACTATAGAGCCAAAAGTTTCTCTAAGTTTGGAAGTATGTCAAGGTAACCTTCCAAAGTAGGCAGATTGAATATCAAGCTTTGGAGGCACTGAGAAGGCTTAAAGAGCCAATTTTGTCCACTATAACTCCCTAAAACACATGAACCTTCCCAATTTTGATTCAGGCCATCCAGGCGATATCTGGGGATGGGATGCTGGAGGAACACAATTTGCTCTTTAACTGCATCACGTGAAGATCACGTGAAATGTTAGTACCATGTTTATAATGCCTTGGTAAGACCACACTTGGAATATTGCATCTAGTTTTGGTCACCACGATATAAAAAGATGTTGAGACTTTAGAAAGAGTGCAGAAAAGAGCAACAAATTAGGGGACTGGAGGCTAAAACATATGAAGAACAGTTGCAGGGTATGTCTAGTTTAATGAAAAGACGGACTAGGGGTAATAGCAGGGCTCCAATATCTAAGGGGCTGCCACAAAGAAGGGGGGGGGGTCAAGCTATTCGCCAAAGTATCTGAAGGCAGTCTCCAAAGGTGCTTTTTTAAGAGGCAGCTGGACTTGCTGGTTTTTCTTTGAAGACATTTTGCTTCTCACCCAAGAAGCTTCTTCAGCTCTCAGCTTCCTGGATGAGAAGCGAAACGTCTTCAAAGGAAAACCAGAAAGTCCAGTTGCCTCTTGAAAAAGCACCTTTGGGGACAACCATGACCTGGATGACTGAGAATCTCCATAGACATTTACCTGAAGGCAGTACAAGAAGCAATGAATGGAAACTAATCAAGGAGAGAACCAATCTAGAAATAAGGAGAAACTTCCTGACAGTTAGAACAATTAATCAGTGGAATGGATTTCCTTCAGAAGTTGTGGGTGTTCCAACACTGGAAGTTTAAAGAAGAGATTGGATAACCATTTGTCCAGAGTGGTATAGGGTTTCCAACCTGAGCAGGAAATTGGACTAGAAGACCTCCAAGGTCCCTTCCAACTCTGTTATTCTGCACTTTTAAATTCCAAAGCGAGGGGGTTTTAGTTTATTTTACTGGATTTATTTCATTTATCTTGTATCTCTGAATCTCAGTATTGTTCTGAAAGACCAAAAGAGAATATCAGGTTACTTCTTTCATACATGTCAAATATTCTTTTTTAGGCACTAGCAAGAAATGGTGAAATTTAAATGTCACCATCAGAGAATGAATCAGTAAAAGCCCACCTGCCTTCTGTGAATACAACATTGCATTTAAAAATGAGGGTGGGGGAAACATACATTTATCTTATTTGTATCTCCCTGTAGGAAAGGAGGCGGGTAGGTGGGAAGGTAGCTTCTTTCAAAACCAGCTATTTGGGATACAGAATACAGGGGAGAAAAATGGAATTATGATGACAGAGTTGTAATGGCAGAAGAAAAGTGAGCATCTAGTGGAATCTGTAGAGATTCTCAGCCATCCAGGTCATGGTTGTCCCAAAGGTGCTTTTTCAGGAGGCAACTGGACTTTCTTGTTTTTTTTCTTTTGAAGACATTTCACTTCTCATCCAAGAAGCTTCTTCAGTTCTGACAGGATAATGGGGAATGGAAGGATTTATATTCCTTGCAGACAGCTGGTAATTTGCATCCTTTTAGGGGGTCGTTGAAGCACTTGGAGGTTTATCTGTGTCCTCGGGGTCACCTAAGTAGTGCTCCTGGTTCCTGCAGTCTGCAATTTTTCCTCTGGAAATCCATTCCTACTCCCACACCATTCAAAGGGTGTTCATCCGAAATTGTATAGCTAAAAGTCTGTAGAGATTCTCAGTCATCCAGGTCATGATTGTCCCAAAGGTGCTTCAAAAGAAAAAAAACCAAGAAAGTCCAGTTGCCTCCTGAAAAAGCACCTTTGGGACATCTAGTGGAATGATGTCCCTTTTCTGTGGGCATCTTTTTTTCTTTGTAGGCGATAAGGGCATATCAGCTGCAAACTAATAGTTGGTGGTAAATCTTATTTCCTGTGCCTTTGCTTTTTTGGGATATATCAGCAAAACCTGATGATGATATATCTATCTCTGACTCTTAATTGATGATACCAATAGAACATTATTTTAAACCCTCAACCGCAAGGTTTACCACTGCTGTGAAGAATTAGACTGGCATGGTCAGGCATGTTTTTATGTATGATGAAATGTCTATGGTGGGGAAATAGTTTCTCAAAACAACAGAAGAAAGAGGGAGGAAGATGGATGGATGGATGGATGGATAGATGAGAGATAGATAGATGCTGACAAATATTTCTAAGCTACCTGAGGAAGCTAAGGGAAATCATCAAAACCATAAAAAAGCGAAAGTTAGAATATTTTGGACATGTGATGCAACACCCAGAAAAATACGGCATACTTCACTTAATCCTCCGAGGAAAGATAGAAGGCAAATGAGGTCCAGTCAGAAGAAGAACATCATGGCTTCAAAACCTAGGGGACTGGTTTGGACAAAACTCAACAGCACTTTTTTGTGCGGCTGTTGATAAAAATAGGATCACCAATATGATCGCCAATGTCCGATGACGGATATGGCACAAGAAGAAGAAGAGAAGTTCTTTAGTTCATTCTTGAGAGACAAATTTTTGGTTAAACCAGCATCTTAGGAGGGTGCTGTGTCCAACCTGAATTTGGGATCTATCTCAAATTCTTAACAGCTAAAGGTAGAGTTTCACTATATCTGTCTGATTTAATATTATAACAGAATAACAGAATTGAAAGGGACCTTGGAGGTCTTCTAGTCCAGCCCCTGCTTAAGCAGGAAATCCTATATCATTCCAGACAAGTGGCTGTCCAATTCTTCTTAAAAGCCTCCAATGATGGAGCACCCAGAACTTCTGAAGTCAAGCCGTTCCACTGCTTAATTGTTCTCACTGTTAGGAAATTTCTCCTTAGTTCTAGGTTGCTTCTCTCATTTATACCTCTTATATTTACAGTGGAGTTTAGAGTTTTGTTTACAAAAGATATTATAAAATATATTTTATAATATCCTTTGGTTCAAAAAAAAAATTATTTACAAATAAGTTTAAAAATAAACTTATTTATACCTCATATATTTACAATGTAAGAAATTTCATTCAATTGTACCTCCAAATGTCCTACATGTTGTCTCAGAGCAAAACACAAGTTAGTTTAAAGAGCTCTATATTTAAGATGGAGGGTGTTGATAAGGAACTGAATTTTCCCTCTCTTTCAGGGAGCTTAAGACAGGCTATTTAGGTTTTCCTGTCTGTTAATCCTCACACCAACCTTCACAGCTAAACCAGGCTGTGATAGTGCAATTAGCTCAAGGTCAAGTTGATGGATAAAGTAATTGGTTGATTATATTTGTAAGTAGCCTTTCCTCCCAGAATTCAAGGCTGCGTTCAGGACTTCTCACATCCCATTTGCCCTTAAAAAAACAATGTTTAAAGGAGATTAAGCTGTGAGTTGGCACTTGCCCTAAAGTGCTTCATTCATAGCTAGTAGTGGATTTGATCCAAGCTTCCCTAATCTTAGTCTGACATGTTCTCCCTAGTGTTTTCCTTCTAATATGAAGAAAAGCTGGCATTATAGGCTGGCAAGAACCCTGAAAGCCAAGGTCAACAGTGAATTTTCTCCTCTGAGACCAGAGAGAGGAAAATTCAGTGCTTTCTACTGCATCTGGAATAGTTCAGTCCTAATGACATGAGTGGGCATTGTGGGGGGGGGGGGAATGACCAAAATATCCAGTAAAAATTTAAAGAAAAAAAAGTTAGAATCAGCCTTCTTATTTCAGATCAAAGAAAAGACCACTGAATGTTTTCAGACTTCTAATTTGTTTTAGCTTAAATTAATCTTCACTGTTTCTCTTTCATGATCTGTTTTTGTCATGAGTAATTTATCAAAACTCAAGCTGTAAGTTAAATCCTACAAAATAAACAGCAACTGTTTTAGCTGCTTAAGGCAACCATTATTTTTCTCAATCACCCAATGACTCCCCCCCCACCCCCATCGTTAATGTGGTTCACCATCATGTACATTTTCCAAGGCAAGATTTCCTCAGAATGAAACTTCTTTTAACTACTGAACCTTTTGCACACTTATGCACTTCCTTGTATTATTTTATTTTTTTAGTATTTCCAGTTTTTAATCCTGCCACTACTACCACTTATTTCAGTTATTTCTAGCTTCCAAATAGCACTAGCACTTAGCACTTAGACTTATATACCACTTCACAGTGCTTTACAGCCTTCTCTAAGCGGTTTACACAGTCAGCACATTGCTCCCAACAATCTGGGTCCTCAGTTTACTGACCTTGGAAGGATGGAGGGCTGAGTCAACTTTGAGCTGGTGAGAATCGAACTGCTGAACTGCTAGCAGCCGGCTGTCAGCAGAATTAGTCTGCATTACTGCATTCTAACCACTGAGCTACCAAAGGCTCAAAGCAATACTTTCTATTTTCCCAGTCTCTTTTTCATTAACTTCCATGGGAAAACAAATTGATTTTTTTTATTTAAAATGCATATTTTAATTACTGTAAGTCTATTCTTGCTTTTGTAGCTGTGTTAACCATTCTCTTCCAAGGTTACTGATATCACACCCACACTGCCTAACTTCTCTGTCACTGCAGGAATATTCTGCAAAGTTGAAGAGCATGCAAACAGCCAGACATGGGCATCTGTAAGCAACCTCATATGTGTCTTGATGTTGTCTTGCAAATTTTGTGACTTTGGTAATTTTCATGCATTTGAGTTGTGGGTTTGTAGCCATGCAGCTTTGGAAGCAGTGGCATAAATCTTGCAAAAGATACAATGAGTTTAACTATCTGAAGCAAGGGGTAACAAAAGACAATATGTGTGTTATCTTGTTACAATCTATTGCCTTGATATTATACTTCTGTGCAATGTCAGAATGTATGCACCAAAGCCTGGTGCTTGCATAATGACATTGTGGAACATATTTTGACTTCTTTCTTCATTACGGTTGATACTGGATGCTTATGAGCAGAAGTGAGTAGCTTCATTTATGCTCCCACATCAGAGGTGGGTTCCTGCCGGTTCGGACCAGTTCTTTAGAACCGGTAGCGGGAATTTCCCCCCGCTCGCTGAACCGGCAGCGATGGCTGGCTGGACACGCTCCCAAACTGGCTCTCTTGGTGGTGCCGTAGGTGCCGCCATCTTGTTTTTCGCTTCTGCGCACATGCAGAAGCTGTTTTTTGCTTCTGCGCATGCGCAGAAGCTGGATTTTCAGCACTGCGAATGCACGCATGCGCATGCGCAAAGCGCACAAAGTGCATAAAGAGCACGTGCGCCCACGCGGCATGGGAGGAAGTGAACCGGCAGTGAGATAAATCAGAACCCACCCCTGTCCCACATGGTGTAAAGCACCTTTATAAATTTCAAATGTTTTGCACAGTGCTAATACTTAGGCATGTTCAGGCATGTTTTGTTTAATTATTGGTTTGTTGGTTGGATTTGCACAATATGTTAAACCAGAATGAAACAAAATGGTTTTGTTTTGGTTTTTTTGTGTCTGAAAAGGGAACATATTATGGGTCTGCAGTTGATGGAAGATGTCTTGGAAGCATTCTTTGCTGGAGCAAAGAATAGGTAACTCCTATAAACAGGATCAATCACTTAAACAGCTTGTGAAAATTTTGGGCTTTAAACAGAAATTTGGGGAATGAGTCAATGAAGGGTGCTGCCTATTGTTTTGGTGTTTTTATCAAGTTTAAATTGTATGTTTGAATAAGTGTGTGTATACACTGACACCCACATGCCCACTTGCAAACACTCGCCTTATTTCATTTCTGCTGGTTGATCTATTGTCATATCACTTTGGAGGTTGCTTTGATTTGCTTGATTGAAGTGACAGGAAAGCACTTGTAATAAATAAAGAAGTTAAATAAATAAAACAGGTTTGAAACATTGGATGAATTAAGCTAGTGACTCCTTTCATGCTGCCCGTTAAGGAAACAAGCTGGCAATAACAAGGGCGAAAGCAAGGGGATATTCACTATAAATGTGGAATAAGTGGAAAAAGAATGAATGATTAAGTAATAACATCAATGATAAAAGTGATCTGACCTATTGGTTCTTGGGTTCCAACACTGATTCAGTGTTCAATATTTGTGTCTTGGATTGTAAATACTGTATTTTATTGTAAATACTGTACTTTACATTAGGAGAGTAGATTTAAATATTACCTTTATTTTATGGATTATCAAATGAATTAATTGACCTTGATTATGTAAATGCCTGTGACATTGGGTTTGATTTAACATGGATGAGTTTTACAATCTACTCAGATTTTTGCAACCTCATTCTTACAGAGAAAATGATTTTAGATCTGTGAAAAAAAAATATTTTTAATGACAAACTACCCTCTTTCAGCTTGATTTGGAATTATTCCAGAACTTGAAAGAGCTTTTGACAAGCCTTTGGGAATGCATTATGTCTGATTTCCAGAATTACTCTCCCCATTTTAGAAGGTAATTATTTATAACTTGTTGGAGCTGGGTATATAAACATTACTTTACCATACACCTGTAAATGCACTTGAAATGAAATCATCTTGTATCTGTTCACGATGAAAAGGTTCTTAGAAATTCAGTTGCTTTCTGCTAAGGAGAAAAAACTGCATTGCAAAATTCAGAAAAATATGAATTTTGGAATTGTTTGCCTTCTGGTTCAGGAGCAGATTCCAGATTGTATAAAATTGAATATTTCCTCCTTGCTTGTGTAAAATCAGACTTATCAAATCAAGATCCTTCTTGCTGAGACTGAATTAGTTTGGAAATTTCAGTGTTGGAGATAAAAGATCAATGGATATTTTGACAATCCACATCTGTTAAATTGCTGATCTTTTCATTATTCATAAACAGTCTCCTATACCAGTCTAAGTATTTATACCATGTGTTTGTTGGGTAATAACTTGTGATAAATTTCATGTAAATATTTTTCTTCTATGTTTTCTTTAAACAATTGAAAATATTCCTGCTTTCTGGATGAAGTGACCAATTAACTTGAAATATGAGACAGCTTGTATACTGCTCCAAACACATATATTCCATATTTTTAAAGAGAATGACATTATAGAGCTTGCTTTTATTATAAAGCATTGTAATGTTTTTGTTCTGAATCTTCACAAGATATTATTCAAAAACCGTGCTGCCATTTTATGCGATTTCATTAGCCTTTATCTTTAGAATTTCTACAAAATAAATGCTGAATTTATTCTGCACATGCAGCAAAGCAAATGTATATTGGAGGGTGGACCTACAACAAAAACCAAGGAAATGTACATCTTCCCAATTTACTACCAAATATTTCCTGGCTACTCCATTGCATTTCAGAACTATTCAATGTTTCCTACAGAAACTAATAGCAAGTGAAAACATTTGGTGGAGAAACCTGGCCATAAAACAGTTTAAATACCTCTGTTGATCCCATTAAAAGCCCAGTTGAGAAAGATTTAGGTGTAATTATAATCCTTTGAAAACAGCAATAACAGTTGGGAGAGTTTACCCGTCCTAACAGGAAGAGGTTGTTAAGATCTAGGATTAGTTCTCTATGTACAGTCAATCATTTACTTTGATGCATTCTCAAGATGGCCATCTAATAGACTGCGAGAGTCTTGGACTTGACATTATATTGGGCTTGTGATTGATGGTACTGGACTCAGCAGGATAGCAACTCAGATGACTTTTTTTTTTTTGATAAATATATGAACCCAGAAACCTATTTTACCATAGATACTTTCTGGCTAAACCCCAGCTTACATCAAGCCACTGGATCTAGCTTTGGTTTGCACCCAAAACCAGTTTGTAAGACTACAGATAAGACAGTGAAGTCCCTGACTTCACTCCTGGCCTGAAAATAGTAAAAAAAAAAACAACACCTTTATAATGTGGAGCAAATAGACCTTGCAACCTTATCTGATCTTAGCTTTAAGCAAGTGTGTTACTAGGAGAATAACTAAGAAGACTGTTATCATTCGCAGACACATTTCTTTCACTCTCTCTCTCTCTCTCTCTCTCAAATACTGAAACATAAGCATTTTTCCAAGTCAAGTTTTAAGCTCTCAGGCAGAGTGATGGCAATAATAATGATGATGGCTGAGAGAGAAACAAGATTGTCTTAAATGTTTTACTTGAGATAAATGAGTATATTTCACCCAGTAATAAATGGAAAATTCAAGTATAAGGTATTACATTTGTTTTATTAAAGCAGAAATGTCCAAATTAACATTATCAAGTTACAAGATTCTATGGGAGTGGGGAGATTGATGCAGGACCAACAAAGGAGAATGTTTGTATCTTAGGATTGAAATGAGGGATCCTTGGTGCTCTCTGAGCTTGGTTTTCTTGCAGATGTTTTACTACCCACACTAGGTAACATCATCACCGCTAGTCTAGCACTAACACTGATGTTATCTAGTTTGGGTAATGAAACATGTGCAAGAAAGTAACCAAACTCAGAGAGCGCCAAGGACCCCTCATTGATGCAGGAAGTTGAGAGGACAGATAATTGTTAGCAAACCAGCAGTGTGGACATTGTCTTCTATCTAAGTCCCATGATTCCAAGTCTCTCATGCTTTCTTATAGTCCAGCAACATCCCTTCAAGGTCAGGTATTCTGACTAATTCCTGTCTACAGGTAACCAAGTCCTTTGTCTCATAACCTGTCCCAAGAGGTTATGAAGTGTGGGTGTCATCAGCTCTGCATATCTGGGGTGTTATTCTTCAGCTCTTCTCCATCTCGTGAACATTTCCTTTTTTTACAGTAGGTTGTTTATGTTCAGTGAATTATCAAGATGTTCTGTACTCTGGTACCTGGCTTCCTATTTGCAATGTATTATGTAGCAAATTTATGAAAAAAGTAAATGACAGGTACAGTATTTGTAATAAGCCCAACTCCTAATTAAAATAAAAGTGGATTTAAATACTCACTATATAGCAAATTATAAGCTACAATATGTAAGTCATACAATTGATTCCATTCCATTTATTTACATTATATAGATGTCTGTCTTATAATAATCTCAGTGCAGCATACAGCAAAACTAAAACAATATATATCTAAAATCATTATTAACAAATATAATGCATGGCTTTACCTGAGACACACATAACTGCTTGGTCCCCTGCATTATGCACCAGCTGAGGTTTTCAGATACTCTTGGGCTCTTTATTGCAGTTCAGAACTATTGTAGAGCAGCCCCATGTAGATCATATTGCAATAGTCCATCTGGGAGGTGACCAGGGCATGAGTTGATCCAGGAACAGGTGCAATTGATTCACAATTCAAAGTTATCTAGAGGCCCTCCTAGCCATGATTGCTCTTTGAGCTGGAGCTGTGAATCCAGGAAGACCTCAGATTGCACACAGGGTCTCTTTGGGAAACTCATCCAGAGAAGGTATAGTTCTGGAACCAGCAGGCCCCAAAACCCAAAGCCACTCACTCTGTCAGCTGGTCCTTTTGTTCCCTATCCAGACCCTCACAACCTTCAGACACTGGGATAGGACAGCATTGCTTAATTCACCAGGAGCAGAGATATACAGTTGGGTATAATCAAAATATAATATTAGACATGTCACTAGAAGGAAAAAATCACAAAATTATGTCTCACTTGTTTTGGCCATGCCACATGGGAGAATTTACTAGAGAAAGCAATTATGTTGGGAAGAGTTCGTTGTAAAAGGAAACCAGGCCACCAAAGAACATGATGGCTGGACACATCAAAGTGTCAGGGTTCCCACAGATGCCCTAATTAAATCATGAGCCTCAAGCCAAGCTTCAAAAGAAATCCAGTTATTTATTAGGAGCTTCATGCAGGCACGGACCAGGTGGAGCCAACTCTGACCTCAGTTAATTCACGCTTTGCCTCTGACCTTGTTTCCCCCTCCCCCCAATATGTGTCATCAGTCACATTCCCCAACGAAGCAATTTCACGGGTTGTAAAAGTCACTCCCTCCAGCCACTGTGGGTTTCCATGGAGACGACCTCGGCGTATCAGTTGGAATGTGCCTTGTTTTGACTGAGATGCCAGCTCCTTGATGCGGCTGCGAAGTTCGCTTTCCCATCCCCCTTGCCTATGGCAATTCGAGAGCAGGTCAGGGATGCTTTGCGAATTGACACAAAGCTGATACCAACCCCTTATGTAAGGGGAGAAGAACCATTCAGGTTGTTTTTATTTACTTTCCAGGATCCAGCCAAGATGAATTCTTTGTTTAATGTTACATTTATTTAACATTTGGTTTTTTTCTTTTTTCTTTTTTGTACACAAGAATTTTTTTTTCTTGTTCTTAGTGTTGGATGTTTATTGTTGGTAAAAATAAATTGGGGAAAAAAAGAGCAGAGAACAACTCAAGAAACAAAGATGATTAGGGGACTGGAGGCTAAAACATATGAAGAACGGTTGCAGGAACTGGGTATGTCTAGTTTAATGAAAAGAAGGACCAGGGGTGACATGATGGCAGTCTTCCAATATCTCAGGGGCTGCCACAAAGAAGAGGGAGTCAAACTATTCTCCAACAAGAAGCAATGGATGGAAATAATCAAGGAGCAACCTAGGACTAAGGAGAAATTTCCTGACAGTTAGAACAATTAATCAGTGGAACAACTTGCCTCCAGAAGTTGTGAATGCTCCAACACTGGAAGTTTTCAAGAAGATGTTGGATAACCATTTGTCTGAAGTGGTGTAGGGTTTCCTGCCTAAGCAGGGGGTTGGACTAGAAGACCTCCAAGGTCCCTTCCAACTCTGTTATTCTATTCTATTCTATTCTATTCTATTCTATTCTATTCTATTCTATTCTATTCTATTCTATTCTATTCTATTCTTATTCTTATTCTTATTCTTATTCTTATTCTATTCTAAACAGTACAAGATTGAAAGATATGGAGAGACCTGACCAGGGGTGAAATTCAAAATTTTTCCCTACCGGTTCTGTGGGCATGGCTTGGTGGGAGTGGCAGGGGAAGGATACTGCAAAATCTCCATTCCCACCCCACTCTGGGGCCAGCCAGAGGTAGTATTTGCTGGTTCTCCGAACTACTCAAAATTTCCGCTACAGGTTCTCCAGAACCTGTCAAAACCTGCTGAATTTCACCCCTGGACCTGACCCATAGAATCACCAAGAGTCGGACACAACGGAATGGATAATATCATCATCATCATATAAATATGTATTGAGAGACATAACAATAAAATTTATAAATATAGAGAGAGGAATATACAGAATCTATAAAATATATAAATTACTTTCAAATGGTAACAGGACCTCCCCTTTTTCTAGCAAGCATAGAAAAGGAAAAGAATGGGGCAAGAACACCTTATCAGAGGACAAAGCATACTCACGCAGCCTGCTTTAATTAGCCAATGAGAACAAAAATAAATAAAATAAATAAAAGACGAGGTGACAGGCTTCAGTTCTCCTATTGGAAAACGAGAAAAAGTAATGGAATAAATACAGTCAGGCTACATCCCAGAAAAGAAGAAATCCAAATTTTCTATCATGATAAGGATTGCATGGTAAGCAACTTCTTATCCATCATTGAGTGGTAGTAAATCCTACAAAATAAAGAGAAGCAAAGCAGATGTTTTGCTTTATTTGGCATTTCTAGGCATGCCAATGCAGTACATCTTAGATGTACTTTATTTCAAAAAAAAAAAAAGGGAAGAATCAACCTTGATTGGCACTTTTGCTGCAGAAATGTAGAAAACATTCTAAAAAAGCACTCATTAGCACCTAGAGTTACATGATAAATTTTTCTCTGCTGCAGAATGTAATTATAGGAGAATTGTTTGTGCATAGGGAAGACCAAAGAAACAGGTGTATTCCATATTCTGTGGGATATACCCTAGAATGGGATGTCATCGTTTGCCCCGACTTGTTTCAGCCTTTGAAGTTCACCAAGTAAAAGCTTTGCTTGGCCATCATTAGGCTTATATCTTTGGCAACATTTCCATCCCTTAAAAGGCACTGACAAGCTGCTTTCAGATATTTTTAGGAAAGGCTTTTTAAAGCTTTTTCAGCCTGGGTGTGCAGAATACTGAAAGAGCCAGTTTTGCAGATGGGCAATATTTAGCAGGACCTGGAAAAGAATATCATATTGCTGTATACTGAGATTTTAATTCCCCCCTCCACCTCCCCCCCCACACACATGTTCTACTGTTGAATATTGGTCTCCTTTCCCTACATTTTGGTTGTCTTATGGACAGCAGTCCAATGCACTGAAGCATAATTCCATAATGGCATAGTAATACTGTAAGTTACTATAAGCTTACTTTGTGTGTGTGTGTGGATGTACTCATGGAATTCATGGGAAAAATCTATCAGAATGGTTGCTAGGAGTAAAAAGGAACTTGCAGTAATAATCAACAATCAATCAACTCCAGAGTTGAGCGCCCAGTCTAAGCAACACCTTTGGCAAATTATCTTGGTCTCCCTTGCTGAAAAAAGAGCAAAGATTTTATGCACACTAAAATCTACTTCCTGTCCATCTTATTTTAGTGTCTCTGTGGTGATGAGTACACCATTGTAAGACTCGAAGGACCAGATTAATGAAGATTGTCATATTTATCTACAGTATGTGGTTGCTAAGAGTTGACACTCATTTGAAGTCATATAATTGATCAAGTGCATTTGTATTGAGTGCAAAAGGTTTCTTTTCCCTGACTTGTCAAAATAGGAATGGGGGTATATAGGGAAAATAAGGAAGGAAACCATCAGAGAGCCAGTTTGGTCTAGTGGTTTAGGCACTAGGCTAGAAACTAGAAGACTGTAAGTTCTAGTGCTGCCTTAGACATGAAAGCCAACTGGGTGACTTTGGGCCAGTCACTCTTTCTCATTTGGCACAGCAACCAAATAGGACAGGTATAGACTTCAACAGATAGTTAGGACTGCAGATCACCCTGCCTTCCACTGAGAACTTGTATACTGCACAAACCAGAAAGAGGGCTGAGAAAGTATCTTCAAATCTCTTACATCCTGGACATAAACTGTTTCAACTTCTCAGGGCATTGCTATAGGACATTGCATGCCAAAAGAACTAGACACAAAGACAAGTTTTCCCTCATGGCATCACTCTGCTAAACATCTAATTCACACAGCACTGTCTTATGCCTAACGATATTTACCCATGTAGTAGGTCTGTATTACTATTATCTTTCTCATCTTCTTGAATCTTTCCTACTACCTTCTCCTATAGGTATCTTATGATTTATCACTTGTTCTTTGTGTCTTATGATTTATGATCTATGATCTACCACTTTGTTACTTGTATGTACACTGAGAGCTTATGCACTGGAGACAAATTCCTTGTGTGTCCAATCACACTTGGCCAATAAAGAATATTCCTATTCCTATTCCTGTTCCTGTTCCTATTCCTGTTCCTGTTCCTGTTCCTGTTCCTGTTCCTGTTCCTGTTCCTGTTCCTGTTCCTGTTCCCATTCCCATTCCTATTCCTATTCCTATTCTCAACTCAGGTCATCAGGCTCAGGAAACAAGATAGTCAGTAAATTCCTGTTGCAAACAATGGATCAATACTTGGTTGATCTGAAAAAAGTGGACCTGAACTTGCTGGGAAATGCTAGGAAGGAAAGGAAAGGAAGACAACAATCACATATAAAACATTAACATAGACATCCTTGTTATACTACTTACATATCTCCTTATATCAGCTCTTGGGTTTCAGGACATGGCCATGAAAAAGAGGATGGTTGGAGAGAGATCATCTATACCTCCTTTTTGGATATCTGAAACAGGTGTCTCTTGTTGTTCTTGTTTCCTTCTGACATTTCTTCTCAGATTTAAAGAATGGGGGGAATAAATGAAGACCACCTCTTTGGGATGATTACTGCTTTGATCGGTCAATAAAAATATCAATTTCCAATGTCTGGATCTAACTGGGGGAAAAAACCATATTTGCAATGACTATTGTTTGAAAGATAAAAGTGAGATTTGATTTTCATCAGTTGCAATTATTTGGAGGGTGTGCGTGATGCTGATTGCTCTCTATTTTGTCTTTCAGAATGGGGTCAATTTATCAGGAGCCTTAGGGGACAATATTGTGCCATGCCAAACCTAGGTTGCAATCTTACTCCAATGCTAGTGAATATAATTTTTCTGATTGATATAGTGAGGAATTTAAGGTTTTCTGGTTATCTCATCCAAAAAATAGTTAAAAGACTGAGTGAAATGCCTTTGTTTTTGTTGTGGGGAAAATGAGGAGGAGGAGTAAGGAATATTATGTATGTTCATCACTGTGAGTTACAAATTAATAAGGGCAGGGTAAAAATCTAACCAAATCAATCAATCTTAGTCTTTTGTTATACAAGCGATTGTCATCCTGAAATTGCCGGTACCTCATTATTAAAGCTTTTTTAGCATCTGAGTTGACAGTGAAAATGTATCTTTATTTGGGCTAATTAAATTAACACAACAGCAGTATACATTGCTTCAGCTAAGCAACATGTATTTAAAGAGAATTCTTTCTAATTTTGAATGGCTTCATATCCAAAACATTTGTCTCAGTAATGCACAGACTATAGTTTCCAAACTTGATACTTCTTTGGGTAATAGATCATTCTAACAATATCTGGGTTTTAAAGGTTATTATTACAGTAAACAGTGAATGTGAAGAGGGAGCTATAAAATGTGCAATGCATTTTTTTAAAAAAAATACCACCGTCCTTTGACAGAAATATCTTAGAATATCCTATATCTTGAAATCTCCAGTCATAAAATTTGTCTTCTAGAGAGGGAAATAAGGGAAGAGAGGGAGATATAAAACATGCCAGTACACGTAATGACGTAAAACATGTTCAGAATATGAAAAGAAAAGTGATTCAAGGCATTTTGAGTAAACAAGATTTCGTCATGTTATTATACTAAAGGGACGTTGGCAGAGTGAAGCATGACAAGCTAGCTGAGAGACCAAAGGGGGGGAAATGTTGGCTTCGTAGTTTCAACAGTTGGATTGAAAAAACCTGGCCAGTAGTTTGAGATCATAAAACAACAAAGACTGGTTTAATAGGATTGCTAAAAACCATTTTAATTAATTCTAAGAGATGGTCCAAGTATTTAGAACATCTTGGATCCTCATGTGGTATCTCATTGGGCAAAAGCAGAGTATTGAATTAGATGCACATGAACCAAAAAGGAGATGCTTTCTTTGGGTGACCGAAGAGAAACTCACCTGGCCCCATCTCTGATTTTGTGCCAACAGCAGAGTTTTATTTAGAAAAAAATCTTTTCCACGTGATTTCTAAGTGAGGCATAATTTTAACTCTTGAGTTTAAAGAAGTACCTCATTTTTGCATCTTCAGACTAGGAAAGAGCAATAACAAAAATATAATAGTGTTATATAATAGAGCTGTCAATAAAATAGTATGATGATTTCAGTCAAGTGGGTGGATGCACTATAACTCGTAAAACTGTGGGGTTTATTTTATTTATTTATTTATTTATTTATTTGTCAAACATGTACAAGATAGCAGGTATAGGTATAAACATAAACATAATCAAAGTGAATACAGATAGATGAGGACAGTAGGACAGGGACGGTAGGCACGCTGGTGCGCTTATGCACGCCCCTTACAGACCTCTTAGGAATGGGGTGAGGTCGACAGTAGACAGTCTAAGGTTAAAGTTTTTGGGGTTTGGGGAAGAAACCACAGAGTCAGGTAGTGAATTCCAGGCATTGATCACTCTGTTGCTGAAGTCGTATTTTCTGCAGTCGAGTTTGGAGCGGTTTACATTAAGTTTGTATCTATTGTGTGCTCGTGTATTGTTGTGGTTGAAGCTGAAGTAGTCATTGACAGGTAGGACATTGTGGCAGATAATTTTATGAACTACATTTAGATCGGTTCTAAGGCGACGTAGTTCTAAGTTGTCTAAGCCCAAGTTGTTGCTGTTAATTTACATGGTTTTAAAAGTCAAAAGAATTCACAGAAGACGGAATTATTGACAACTATCATCTCCTGAACTAAAGATAGCATATGATATATAAAATAATTGTGCATATTAATTAAAAGCAACAGGAAAAACAAAACGAACAAAAAGGGAAAAGGGGGAAAGGAATAGAAGATATACAATTTTATATTAAGCAATATAATCCTAAATTCATATCTATCTATCATCTATCTATCTATCTATCTATCTATTATCTATATCTATCTATCTATCTATCTATCATCTATCTATCTATCTATCTATCTATCTATCTATCTATCTATCTATCTATCTATCTATCTATCTATCTATATCTATCTATCTATCTATCTATCTATCATCTCCCTCCCTTAGGAAATTTCTCCTTAATTCTAGGTTGCTTCTCTCCTTGGTTAGTTTCCATCCATTGTTTCTTGTCTTGCCTTTTGGTGCTTTGGAAAATAGTTTGACCCCCTCATCTTTGTAGGAGGCCCTCAAATATTGGAACACTATTATCATGTCTCACCTAGCCCTTCTTTTCATTAGGCCACACATACCCAATTCCTGTAACCATTCTTTGTAAGTTTTAGCCTCCAGACCCAATCACCTGTGTTGCTCTTCTCTGTACTCTTTCCAGAGTCTCAACATATTTTTTATATTGTGAGCAGAACATGATGCAGTATTCCAAGTGTGGTCTTACTAAGGCTTACTAAGATACAACTGGCACACTGGCTAGAAGTGAACAATGACCAACCTAGTTGTAACCTCTACCTGTCTATCAAGCAATAGCCATGAACTCAGGAGGACCCTTAAGCTGTTTTTTGTCCTCCAGTGGCAGTGCTAATTCATCCAGAATCATACTTGAGTAGAAATGACAAATAACACTATTATACTGTATATGGTTAAAGGAGCAGTAGGTCCAAAGCTATACCCTATTCACTTCCTTTCTCCTATTCCCACTCTTGAATGTTTCTAATTTAGAGAACATGGAAAGAAATGCATTATGATGGTTGGTCACACAATCAGCCAGATGTTTAGATTGGCTTTGGCATTTTTATCCACTTATCGAGTGCTTACTGAGGACCAGGGATAGGTGAAAGGCAGATGTTCCTATTTGATGGCGTTTGAGATATCATGGCAGGATGTGAACTGTTCCAAGTAAAGGTGCCTTTTGTAATTGACCATAGTGATTTTGTCAATTCCAATGGTGTCCAGGTAGTCCTCCAGATGTTTTAGGATTGCGTAGAAGGAGTCTATCACTATTTGTATTAAATTTGCTTTCTTTTGCTAGAGTCATTCTACTTTTATTTGCAGGTTTTTGTATGTGGTTATTTTTCTCCAGTTCTTTCTCATTTATTCTGCTATTTCCAGGTATGGCAACTTCCACTATCCAGACTTTTTTTTTGTCTTTCTTATTGTCTTATTTATGATGTAATGTGACGGGTACTTGCCTGTTTGAATTCCAAAGTCCCAGATCACTTTAGCGTTTTTCATTTTCTATTGCTTTGTCTATTTGTGGCCCTACCAGTTGTTGCTTGCAGATATTTCAGTGCACCAATGTTGCTACTTTATCATGCCATTGTTTGTAGTCAACCTGTGCGATCTTCTTATTTGTTTTGCAAAATTACCATTTATGTCTTTATACCTTCATGAATTCACATGCTAGTAAAGTTATGCTCAAAATCCTACAAGCTAGACTCCAGCAGTATGTGGATTGAGAACTAACAGAAGTACAGGCAGGATTTCGAAGAGGCAGAGGAACTAGAGATCAAATTTCCAACATACCCTGGATCATGGAGAAAGCTAGGGAGTTCCAGAAAAACATCTACTTCTGCTTTATTGACTATGCTAAAGCCTTTGATTGTGTAGATCACAACAAATTGTGGCAAGTTCTTAAAGAGATGGGAGTACCAGACCATCTTATTTGTCTCTTGAGAAACCTATATGCGGGTCAAGAAGCAACAGTGAGAACTGGACACAGAACCACTGATTGGTTCAAAATTGGGAAAGGAGTCCGACAAGGCTGTATACTGTCGCCCTGCCTATTTAACTTATATGCAGAGCTCATCATGAGAAAGGCAGGGCTAGATGAATCAAAAGTTGGAATTAA
>QLTV01004101.1:2363056-2376059 GCA_003457575.1 Thermophis baileyi | reverse complement strand
ATACACATACACATACACATTATATATATAAAAAAACAATAGTGCACAATTTATGCTCGAAAGTACTTACTGACACACAGGTCTGGATTTTACAACGGGATGCTGGTTTCAATTTGGCTGATGCTAATCCGGTTGATTTTGCGGCAGCCCTTGAGACAACGCTCCTCCAGCTAGAGGCCACCGAAGAGGTAAAAAATTCCATTAGACAACGACTGATAGGGCCTCTTACTAGCCATAAGCAGATCGTCACCTTATCGAAATCGGAAGGGTCGGCCCTCCAGGAATTGAGAAAGGACAATTCCATCGTTATACTACTAGCAGATAAGGGTAGAGCGACAGTAGTCATGGACAGAACGAACTATAACAAGAAGGTTTATGACCTCCTCAATGATAGGAGCACCTATCAACCCCTGGACAAAGATCCTATGACATCGTTTAAGAACCAAATTAATAAGGTAGCTGATAAACTCAAAAGGCAAGGGAAAGTTGATGAGGAAGACCTTCTCTGAACCACCGGCAGCCACCGCTACTTGTACGCCCGGACCGGGCCGAACCAGGAGCATTTCACCCCTGCCTTACCTTACTTTACTTTACTTTACTTTACCTTACCTTACCTTACCTTACCTTACCTTACCTTACCTTACCTTACCTTACCTTACCTTACCTTACCTTACCTTATAAGCTGGATCTCCCATTATGGCATCTCCTTACACAGTTTTCATAGGTTTGAAAAGGCATATAAAACATCATCAACATGAGAAATTTATTACAACAAATCTTTCCAGGTAGTCAGTGGCAGTGTATAACTGGTGCACAATACAAAGTTGTCCCCCTAAGCACAACTGCTGCCTATTCCTTGAGCAGGAGTCATGAGTCCAGGAAAACCCCTAAATTAGAGGCCTTCAAACTTGGCAACTTTAAGACTTGTGGACTTCAACTCCCAGAATTCTCCAGCTGGCTGGAGAATTCTGGGAGTTGAAGTCCACAAGTCTTAAAGTTGCCAAGTTTGGGGACCCCTGCCCTAAATTGTATGCAGGGTCTGTTTGGAACAATGCAACCCCCATCCAGTACCAGAGATGGTACAGATGTAGAACCACATGAGTGGGAAGAGCAGCAACCCCTCTGGCATATAGGAGGGGCTGAGTGTGGGATCTCTTCTCCCAAATCAACAGGGGGAGGGGAAGGGAAAGGAGAAGACGATGCCCTAGGCTTTTGAAGAAAATGTGGGGGATAAAACTAACTGACTGATGTCATACAAAAATAAATGAATATTGCTTGAAAGAAAATATTTTTGCTTTGGTTTTATATTTGGCCATGTCAGCTTTAAACTCAGAACAGTGAAAGCTACACCTCAATACCCATGATGCGACCAGAAGACTTACAAAACACATTTCTTTGTGTTCTTGCAAACTACAAATAAACTTGCAAACTACAAATAAATAGTGAAATACTATGTTTGTAACTGTCCTTAAAAAAAAAAAAAAGGCTGAGCTGCACATTTAGCTGTGAGTGGTATTTCTGCCAAAGCAGCTGTGTTTTTCCCATCAAGTTAAAATGTTGCTTAACCTTCTTTTGTAATAAATATTTAACAGCTCTGCTCATTTTATCCCACAGAACCAGTTCTAAAAATATAGTTCAGCTTCATAATAAATGGGTGTGCTGTAATCCACATCTCTCTTTTGCTGAATCATCCATCCATTAGAAAGTCTTTTCTAAGATTCCAAGAACCCATGGCTAAATTCCCATCACAGATTTGCCCTGCCATTTTTTTCTGCTTTCCGCTAGGAAAATTACAAGGGAGAGTCAGAAAAGAGGACATTTAACATATCATATTTATACATTTGGCTCTATACTTCTGCTAAAGATGTCCTCTTGTGGTTCATACAGGGCAATGGTTTGAGATTTGGCATGCATTATATTGCATTCATTGTCTTGATTTCTTGACAAACGACAAATGTCTTCCTTTCCTTTCCTTTCCTTTCCTTTCCTTTCCTTTCCTTTCCTTTCCTTTCCTTTCCTTTCCTTTCCTTTCCTTTCCTTTCCTCTCCTCTCCTCTCCTTTCCTCTCCTCTCCTCTCCTCTCCTCTCCTCTCCTCTCCTCTCCTCTCCTCTCCTCTCCTCTCCTCTCCTTTCCTTTCCTTTCCTTTCCTTTCCTTTCCTTTCCTTTCCTTTCCTTTCCATGAGTCAGAAAGATGTTCAAATCATACGTAAGCTTGGTCCATGTTCTCCCATGGAGAAGATCCATTTGTAAATCTCCTACTGCAGTGGCCCACAACCTTTTGGGCACCAGGGGACAGTGTTGTGTAAGACAATTTTTCCACAGACTGGAGGGGGGGGAGGATAGCACAACCTAGATGCTGCACACATGCAGTTTATAGCTATGCAATCCAGTTCCTAACAGGCCACCAACCAGTACCGGTCTATGGCCCGGCAGTTGGGGACCCCTATCCTACTGTGTAACTGATAAGGAAGAAAAGGATTCCTATCCTGATGCTTGAAAATCAGTGGAATTTGAAAAATATCTTATAAAAGTATGAGGCTAGAAACATTTCTAACTACAACAAAGATGATTAGGGGACTGAAGGCTAGCTAAAACATATGAAGAACAGTTGCAGGAATTGGGTATGTCTAGTCTAGTGAAAAAGAAGGACTAGGGGAGATATGATAGCAGTGTTCCAATATCTCAGGGTTGTCACAAAGAAGAAGGGGTCAACCTATTCTTCAAAGCTCCTGAGGGCAGGACAAGAAGCAATGGGTGGAAACTAATCAAGGAGAGAAGCAACTTAGAACTAAGGAGAAATTTCCTGACAGAACAATTAATCAGTGGAACAGCTTGCCTCCAGAAGTTGTGAATGCTTCAACACTGGAAGTTTTTAAGAAGAGATTGGATAACCATTTGTTTGAAGTAGTGTGGGGTTTCCTGCCTAAGCAGGGAGTTGGACTAGAAGACCTCCAAGGTCCCTTCCAACTCTGTTATTCTGTTCTGTACTAGAAACACAACAGTTGCATTGTTGATTGATGTTTTCAGAGATTTCTGAAAACTAAATCAGAAAGAAAACGAAGAAAGAGAAAGATGAGGTATTATTAGTCTGGTTAACTCAGTCAATAGTCACTAGGAAAGTTGAAAGAGTATGATTCATGAAGATTATTGATGACATTAAAATTCAGTTATCCAGCTCACTATGTGAATTATTCTCCTGGATTATTATGTAAGAGGAGTGAAGCTTAATAAATCCAGCAATGGCCTTCCATGTGGCCAAATGCTTATTCCAGTGCAAATGCTTGCCTCCTCCCTCTTTTTAGAAAAGTGACACGTCTTTTACATGCAGCGTCTTACCTTTGTAATGTTTTTATTGTGGTTTCCTGTTGCATTTGTTACTATTTGTATTTTTTATAGAAGTTCAACAATCCCTCAATGTACTTTGCAGTTGAAGCCATCGACTGACAAGCTTGTGGCTTGGGTGATTTATTAGGACAAGAAACGGATCCTTGGAGATGCGGTTTGAATATATTCCCTGGAGTCATTCAGCACCCTCCAAAAAGCCACAAACAGTTCCCAGGAGCTATTGCAGCCATTGTAAAGGCGATGAAAATAGAAACCCTCTAGATTGCTTTACACTCATGTTTTTCAAACTTGCCCAACCTAGAACTAAGGAGAAATTTCCCGACAGAACAATTAACCAGTGCAACGATTTGCCTCCAGAAGTTGTGGGTGCTCCAACCTGGAGGTTTTTAAGAACAGATCAGTCAGCCATTTGTCTGAAATGGTATAGGATCTCCTGCTGAGGCAGTGGTTGGACTAGAAGACCTCCAAGATCCCTTCCAACTCTGTTATTCTGTATACTGTATTCTGTCCTTAGTTCAGAAAATAGCCCTGGGCAGCCAATTTGGACTCTTGTACAATATGAATCAAGAAAAAAAAACCTGAATGCCATTCTTTCATTATATTTGCTTAACAAGAGCCACTTCCCACATGCTTTCCATTGGACAAAACCACTTCCAGCCTTCCCCATTGAGGGACCTTATCTGCAGCATCCTGTTGGACCCTGCTTGTGAGCACCATGTAGGAAGCTTTCACAGGAAAAGCGAGCCATTGCTGTTTTGTTGTTGTTGTTGTTGTTGTTGTTGTTGTTGTTGTTGTTGTTGTTTTGCAGCATGAAAAGACCCCAAAGTTAAATGAATTCTGCAATGCATGAGGAGTGTGAGCTTGCAAATTAATATTTCTAGTCCAAACCTGCCATATTTGTTTAATTATTTTGGTGGCGTTGGTTCCCTTTGGTGGTGGTTTCAAGAATGAACACCACCAAAATGATCAATCAAGACAAGGTAGAAACAAAATATCTATCAAAGATTACCACCAACCTGTACCGATCAGAAACCAGCTCAGCTAAAGACCAATCAGAAGTCAGGTCACTCAACTATAAAGACAGGAGTCCAGTCAGTTCCTGCCAAGTGGCCTATAGTCTGCATGGCAGACCACTTTAACTCTGAAGATGCCAGCCACAGTTGCCAGTGAAACAACAGGACATCTGTGGTCAAGACCATGGTCACTGAAGCTCAACACAGCCCAATAGATACCAGCCCTGAAAGCCTACACCAGTATATCCACTATCCTATTTGTGGTGTTTATTTTCTACAAAAACATAAGAAAATCATTTTAATAATAGACTTTGTTTTTATTGTTTTATATTGGTGTTAATGCTGTTGTGAATATTAGCAACAGAATATATCTGGCTTCTCTTTTGGAACATCAATAGCAACCATCACAGTTTTACTATTATGTAAGCTAATAGATCTGGAGAATAAACTCTATGAAGAAATAATTGAAGAAACTGCAAATAAGAATAGAACAGAATAGAATAGAATAACAGAGTTGGAAGGGACCTTGGAGGTCTTCTAGTCCAACCCCCTGCTTAGGCAGGAAACCCTACACCACTTCAGACAAATGGCTAGCCAACATTTTCTTAAAAACTTCCAGTGTTGGAGCATTCACAACTTCTGGAGGCAAGCTGTTCCACTGATTAATTGTTCTGTCAGGAAATTTCTCCTTAGTTCTAAGTTGCTTCTCTCCTTGATTAGTTTCCACCCATTGCTTCTTGTTCTACCCTGCTTTGGAGAATAGTTTGACTCCCTCTTCTTTGTGGCAACCCCCGAGATATTGGAACACTGCTATCATGTCTCCCCTAGTCCTTCTTTTCATTAAACTAGACATACCCAGTTCCTGCAACCGTTCTTCGTATGTTTTAGCCTCCAGTCCCCTAATCATCTTTGTTGCTCTTCTCTGCACTCTTTCTAGAGTCTCAACATCCTATATAAGATCAATGGGATATTTTAAAATATTTAAGGAGGAAGAAGGGCAGTACTAAAATAAAAGACTTGAGAAGGAAGCTACAGGTTTCAATATAACATTAGGGAGAAATTCATAATAGCATGAACTGAAAAAAAAATCTACTCCAGAAACTAGTTAATTGCACATTTAACTAGAAAGCCATATGTAAACCCTCTTTTCCTATTTTTTTAAAAAAATATTGAAAAAAATAAAAAGTATATGGACACCACAAAATATCAATATATTAAATGAGTAATAGATATCCCTCCTGGCCCTGCATCAACATATAAATAAGATATAAGTAAAGAATACTAGAGAATCACTAGTGCGAATAGGAGAGGTGGCAATAAATGAGAGGAAATATATTTCTGGATATGATTCTAATTTAAGGTGGAGAAGAATTTGGGCATTGTACGCTAGGTTTCCAATTCCCTCATCTCAAGTTCATTTCCGAGCTTCACATCATTTGGCAGAACATTTCTGGCATCTCTGTTCATCATCAAAATTCTCAGTAGTATGCTACTAATAATGCAGTGTGTAAATGGAACCCCTGCCTTAACGGTTATATAAGCCTGGAGATGATGTCTTCCAGAGGTTGTAAAACTACAACTCTTAACGCTCCTACCATGCTGTCTGGAATTTTTGGAAACTGAATCGGAGCAATAGCTAGAAGCCATACTGCCCCAGTTACTGAATACGTATAATCCTCTCCTTCCTTATCTTGCTTAAGATCTTACAAGAAACAATAAAGCCCATATGTGAACAAAGAAATGGAAAGGCTTCAGAAATGGCAGAGGCAGATGAGATCAGATAATGAACATAAGATAGATAATGGAGAAAGCAGTTTGCTTTGCTGCACCAAATAGGGATATCTTGCAAGAACGTAGAGTTTATTAAAGCTAATGGATGTGTCAAATACTCAATTTTTCTTCTGAATAAATTTTACAATGGATATGAAGCTGAGGTGGGTTCCTCCCGGTTTGGACCGGTTCTATAGTAACTTGGCGGCCTGGGTCGCTAGAACCAGCAGCGACCCAGGCCTGCCACGCCCCCCCCCGAACCGGTTCTTTTGGCGGCACCATAGGCGCTGCCATCTTGTTTTTTTTAAGCACTGCGCATGCGTGAAGCACGTGCAAAGCGCACGCGCCTTCGCAGTGCGTCACTGAGCGAACCAGCAGCGAAGAAAAGCAGAACCCACCCCTGATATGAAGCTATAGTAAAGGATGAAGTTTTGAGGAAAGATGTTCAAAATACAGAAGGGAGAAGGACAAGTATTTAGTTGTCCGTATATCTGCAGGCCACACCATTTTGTTAAAGTGGTATTAAAGATGAAGACTTGAAACTTATTAAGAAAATAAGGGTAGAAAGCAACATATCTGAGTTAAGTATAAAGAATAGAAAAGCAATGTCATTTGGAACGCTAAGTGACTTCACAGTTGATGGTGAAAAAACAAAGATGGTAGAAGAATAAACATGAAAGAGGGCTGGAGAAATTTAAAAAAAAAGCAATTAATAGAAAGCAATGACAGATTTCATCATGAGCCATGAAGAGTATAGATATTTCTATGCCAACTAAAATTCAAATTAGTTAAACATTTTTTTCCCCCAGGGATAATGTACAGCTGTGAAATTTAGACACTGAGAAAAAGTTGAGAGAAAGAACAGCAACTAAGAATATCTTAGATTGCAGAGAGAAACAATGCGATAGTCCTGTCTCCCTTGAGGCAATGATCAGTAAGCAAAAACATGCTTTGGGCTGGTAGTATGAGCAGTCTGGAAAAAATCAGCTATGACTGACAAGACTGAAGAATATTGGAGAAAGGGAAGACAGTAGATAAATAAGTATATCGTTATAACGTTTTGGACAGTGACCTGGGGTCAGGCCCAATTCAGTGGCACCTACCCGCTCAGCATCAGTGTAGCTGTGATCTCATTTCATTTTGCTGGTTCTGTGTTATATGTATTTTGTTTTCATAACTTTATGCCAAGTGGAAAGGGCACAGTTTAGCTGCAGGGAAGAATTGGATCTTGAACAAGATGGCAATTCCTGGTTTTTTTTCCCCCTCCAGATCCCCAACTTAGTCCATTTCTTATTATTTATTTATTTATTTATTTATTTATTTATTTATTTATTTATTTATTTATTTATTTATTTATTTATTTATTTATTTATTTATTTATTTATTTATTTATTTATTATATTTGTATGCCGCCCAACTCCCAAAGGACTCTGGGCGGCTTAACAACAGCAATAAACATTAAAAACATCATAGAAAAAAAGCATTATAAAACATCTTAAACAATTATAAAACATTAAAACATTAAACATTAAAACAATTTAAAACTCATGCATATCTCATCATGGCTGGATCTCGAAGATTACAACCGTGAGATCACGGCCTCAGGCCTGCCGGAAAAGCCAGGTCTTTACTGCTTTTCAGAAGGCCAATAGGGTGGGGGTGGTCCGGATCTCAGGAGGTAACTGGTTCCTTTCCTTTACCCAGCTTTAATTATTATGATAATGAGAACCGGTTCAGTTAAAGACCCTGGACTAGAAGCCAGAAGACTATCTTAGATTCTTCTATCTTAGATATGAACCAAGCTACATGATTTTGACCCAGTCACTCCTTCTCAGTCCTAGGAAGAGGACAAAAGAGTGACACATTTGGTCTTGTGGCTAAGGCAATCAGGCTAGAAACCAGAGCACTGTGACTTCTAATCCCACCTTAGGCATGAAAGCTGGCTGGGTGACTTTGGGCCAGTCTCACTTTCTCGGTGCAACATAGCTTGCAGGGTTGATATGGGGGAAAAAATAGGAGGAGAAAGGAGTATTATATATGTTTCTTGCCTTGAGTTATTTATAAAAGTAATAAAGGTGGGATAAAACAAATAAACAAAAATAGCAAACCATTACCAGAAATACATAAACAAGAAAACTGTATGACTTGTCCAGGTGGCCACCAAGAGTCAAAACAGATTTGAAGGTGTGCATGTGTGTATACATAATATATTACTTTAGGATTTTATGCACAGATTTTATGCATAGGTTAAACGTATTTAGACTACATGACCCAATGCCATATTTAATTTACAGTGACCACCTACATGACAGACTGCCTATCGTACATATGTAAATTCAGTGATGGGAACTCATTGTTTGTGCCAATAATTTTTGAATAGCGGCTTTCTATCACTCCAAAATTTAGCAATTTTCCTCTTTTAAATTCTTTACATTTGTATATTCTTTTAAATCCAATGATGGATTTAAAACTGACTCGTGAACTTTTACTTCTAAATAATGCAATTAAGATTCCTACCTGATTTTCATGTCATGAAATCTTCAAACAAAACTCCTCTGCTAAAATAATAGACTCCTTTTTATATATAGAAATCTGGTTTCACAGGTTTTAAAAGGAAGTTTCTCCTAATATTCTCCCACATTTATGGTTGCATAGTTAAGTCCCCAGCTGGACAAAACAGGAGTTGTTAGGAAGGTCAGTCTGATTATTGGCATCCTATCATAATTACCTTTTACTGAGGAACCCTTTGGGTTAACAAGTCTGAAAAGATTTTAAATTGTCTCACCTCCTAGCTTATTACCGTAATGAACTGGGCAACTACTCTTTTGTGACTCGGTGAAATGTTAAGTCCTGATCAAAGTTTTCGAGAGATGACTAAACTCATTCATGGATGATTAAGAGATTACAAAGTAAAAATAAAAATGAACTCATTATATACATAAAAATGTGAAATCACAACTGCCAGCTCTTTAGCTGGTGTTGGCCTTCATAGACTTCAAAGCCATATAGTATTTAACAAAGTGAACCATTTCAGGTATCCTAAAGGTTGTTTTTCAAGAGGCAACTAGACTTTCTTTGTTTCCTTGAAGGCATTTCACTTCTCATCCAAGAAGCTTCTTCAGTTCTGACTGGACAGTCAGAACTGAAGTCAGAACTGAAGAAGCTTCTTGGATGAGAAGCGAAATCAAATCAAAATCAAATCTTCAATCAAAAACAAAGTAAGTCCAGTTGCCTCTTGAAAAAGCACCTATGGGACAACCATGACCTGGATGACTGAGAATCTCCATAGACATTTCAGGTATCAGGTTTTGATTGGGAGCTGCAAATGACATTCTTCTCTGGCTATGTTGTCTTGCATTCAAGGCAGAACAATGTCTTTTACATCTTGTCTCAAGCTTTCTAACCAAGCATATTGCACTGATAGAGATAATGATAGAGTTACTAGCACTAAAATAAAATTCAACTGTCAGTTCTATAAATTGTGTTTCTTTCAGTGAGCAACATTTCTTGGATCAGCCCTAGTTATCAGAATGATTTAAAGAGAGTTCATGTGTAGAATACATTGCCCCCTCTTATATCTAAATGCAAGATATGATATTTGATCTAAAACTTATTTTTTTGTGACAAGAAAACAAGAGTTTAAGAAGCCTTTATGGTATACTAGCTGAATACCCGTGCTCCGCTATGAAACTATGTGATCGGGCTTGATAAATCGACACTTACAGCTTGAAAATTAATGAGTAGTTACAATCGGCCTCTCCTCTCCCCTTCTCTCCCTCAGGCTTGCCCCACAGAATCCTCCCCTATCCTATCCCCTTCTCTCCCTCAGCCTTGCCCCACAGAATCCTCCCCTATCCTATCCCCTTCTCTCCCTCAGGCTTGCCCCACAGAATCCTCCCCTATCCTATCCCCTTCTCTCCCTCAGGCTTTCTAGCCCCTTCTCTCCCTCAGGCTTGCCCCATAGAAGCCTCTCCTATGGTATCCTGTTCTCTCTAGAAGCCAAGAGGATCATACGTGCCAAATTTCAAATTTGTAGGCTTTACGGTTCTGGAGATTTCGTGATCGCAGTGTGAGTGGTTTTCGCTTTTATATGTGAAGTTTGTAGGTAGTACTATTCAAATAACTGTCCTCCATTTTTTTTTACCATTCTTATTCAACTTGATGACAGATTGTTGAAATTTCTTTCAAAGGAGAAGGGTATTTTGGTAAAATTCTGAGTGACAGAGTGGAGAATTTTTCCACTTATTCCATTATAATATGGCTAAAAGTTGTAAGTGAATATCCTGTTTTCCACTGTACAATAATATATTCAGTCTTTCTCTTTTTCCATCCTTTGATGGAATCTCTAGAGAATGAAGAAATGCATCTTATAAAACCTTTCCTGACGTGAAAATGTGGACAAAGTAGCTTCATGTTGATAGAATGACACAACACTAGTCACAGAATCATCTACTCTTTCTAATAACACAATAAGCCTAAAAACAACTTCAAGAGAAATTCAAATGCAGTTCTTAAGCACCCTGCAAAACAATAAAAGCAGCTTCTGTGCGAGAAGGACATTTTGAAAGTTAAGGTAGTTTCCAACACTAGGGACTACAGAGTCATAAAATAGGAGGGTTTCTTTTTATTATTCGTTTTAGATCAGTCTGCTGTAAATCATAAAACAAAAGAGTACTTCCAAGGACTGAAAGTTTGGCTTCAAACAAATGCTCCTGAAGTACAGAATTAGAGTTTAAGTAAGCATTAGTTCCAGACATTGCTTATGAGAAGCCCTCTCTGGAAAGGCAACCGTCTTTCTTGACAATATCCTGGCATCTTACAATGAAATCATATGATACTTGGGATAGTTCTCATACCAAACATAAATTTGTTGAATCTCTAATGAATATATATTTTGCCAGAGAAGTATAAGACTCCCTTGTTTTAACTTTGGAAGTCTAGCATGACTCTGGCTTATTTCATGGCAGTATAGGAAAATTGTTTATAAAGTTAATGATACTTGAAGAATAGATGCAGTTATTTTACCCTGAGGCATCTCTCTCTCTGTCTCTCTCTCTCTCTCTCTCTCTCTCTCTCTCTCTCTCTCTCTCTCTCTCTCTCTCTCTCTCTCTCTTGTCATATATATCATGCCGAACGAAGCCCATGATATTACTTTAACAAAGGTTTTTCTATTAAAAGTAAACTAAGGCTTAAAATGCAAATTAAGAAAAGGTGAGAACAAGTTTCATTGTTCCGTTATTGTTTGTTCTGCCTTGCACTGTTAATTCATGACCTTTAAAAAATTCTGGGTTCCAAATGTGAACCCTTGCATATGCAGATAGTTAAGGAACAGGTGGCTAAACACCACAGGCTTCATGATTCATTCCCACAGCTCAGAAACTTTTAATTATCAATATTATCTTCTAGCTATATCAGGGGTGGGTTCTAACTTACCTCACTGCTGGTTCGCTTCCTCCCACGCCACGTGGGTGCGCTTCGTGGGCAAGCAGTGCCAAAAAATCTGAAAAATTCCCCCCCCAAAAAAAGCCAAAAACAAGATGGCGATGCATGCACAGTGCCGGAAACTCGGCTTCTGCGCATGCACAGAAGAAAAAAACCCAGAAATTTAAAAAAAAAAATCCAAAAAAAATAATAATCCCAAAAATTCAAAAAAAAAGATGGCAGCGCCCACGGACCGGCACCGACCAAACTGGATTCGTGACGTCACTGTGACGTCACCAGCAGGTTGCTACCGGTTTGGGCGAACTGGTCCGAACTGGGAGGAACTCACCTCTGAGCTCTATATGTTTTCTCTCTCTCTCTCTCTCTCTCTCTCTCTCTCTCCTCTCTCTCTCTCTCTCTCTCTCTCTCTCTCTCTCTCTCCCTCCCTCCCTCTCTCTCTCTCTCTCTCTCTTTCTTTCCCATCCATCCATCCATCCATCCATCCAATCATCTCACACTCCCTATGTTATAGTCATGTGTTGTAACTGCTTCTTTCTTGAGCAGAAGTTACATTTCATATTAATTTTGTTCTGGAAGACTTCCTGGTTTTCATTAATGCTCATATACTTTTGAAATATATAATCTGTAGTTCAGAAACCAGCTGAACAAGAGAAATCAATATTGTGTGCCTTTTTTTAATTATAAAATGTTTGATGGTAGAAAGATGAAAGGACATTCATTTTCACATGGCCTGAAGAACTTACCTCTTTTCTGTATTTGAACAAATATTTTGAATTGTTCTGGAGCTATTTACATTGGTTGTATGCTTGGTTCCCCACTTAGTTTTCTTTTAAAAGAAATTGATTAAAATATTAAAAATGTTAATTTAAGGTAATTTGTGTGTCTTCTGGAGTTGTTCAAACATTTTTGTGACAGTAATCATGTGGAGAGGATTTATGTCACTTCAACAAATGGCTATGTAGTGCTATGAAGATTGTGTAACTTGCTAGTATAGAAATAACATGTTGTTAGTTGCGAAGTCGCGTCCGACCGATCGCGACCCCATGGACAACGTTCCTCCAGGCCTTCCTGTTCTCTACCATCCCCCGGAGTCCATTTAAGCTCACGCCTTCTGCTTCAGTGACTCCATCCAGCCACCTCATTCTCTGTCATCCTCTTCTTTTGCCCTCAATCTTTCCCAGCATTAGGCTCTTCTCCAGTGAGTCCTTCCTTCTCATTTGGTGGCCAAAGTATTTGAGTTTCATCTTCAGCATCTGGCCTTCTAAAGAGCAGTCAGGGTTGATCTCCTCTAGGACTGACCGGTTTGATCGCCTTGCAGTCCAAGGGACTTGCAGGAGTCTTCTCCAGCACCATAGTTCAAAGGCCTCAATTCTTTGGCGCTCAGCCTTCCTTATGGTCCAACTTTCACAGCCATACATTGCAACTGGGAAAAC
>QLTV01004101.1:2338483-2356953 GCA_003457575.1 Thermophis baileyi | reverse complement strand
GAAGGAAGGAAGGAAGGAAGGAAGGAAGGAAGGAAGGAAGGAAGGAAGTTTCTTTCAGGAAAACAATTGTGCTGGGTTTTGCCCAAAGAAGAGGCTATGCTTTAGCAGTTGAATTGATCAGAAGGATCAATATTTTACACATATGGTAATAAGAATGCTCAGCAGACAAAATATAATTCCCTGAATTATTTCAATATTTTGCATTTTCCATACTTACCCATTTCCTGGACCGCAGGATGTGGAAAGAAGAGCAATTGTATTCCTATGCTTTTTACAGATGAAAATGAAGTAGGTAGTGAGGAAATGCAAAAGAAGATGAGTGGTTTAGCACCAGCTCTAATCCAGCCTCATTGGCTTTAGACCTGTTTAGCGTCAATACAGTGTACAGTAGTTCATTCTTGCCATGCATTTCCCTGATTTCTGCTGAAGAAATGTGGCTCTAAATACAAAAAAAACTTCTACATATTAATGTTTTCAGCTGTACGTTTGAGGATGACCTTATTTGCAATGCTTTAATAACAGATTTTTACAGTCTTTAAAAAAAAAACTACAAGCCCTCCTAGCCATATTTTCTTTTAAATGGAAAAAATTGGAAGGGAGGGAGGGAGGGAAGGAGGGAAGGAGGGAGGGAGGGAGGAAAGAAGGAAGGAAGGAAGGAAGGAAGGAAGGAAGGAAGGAAGGAAGGAAGGAAGGAAGGAAGGAAGGAAGGAAGGAAGGAAGGAAGGAAGGAAGGAAGGAAGGAATACTTTCTTCAGAAGGATGCATTTATATATGGTTTCAGATATTTTAGCAATCCTTTAACACTTGTAAAGCCACATTTCTGTTGTAATAAACAGAGGTGGGTTCCTCCCAGTTCGGACCAGTTCGCCCGAACCGGTAGCAACCCGCTGGTGATGTCACGGTGATGTCACAGAGCCAGTTCAGTCAGTGCCGGTCCGTGGACGCCACCATCATTTTTTTTGGATTTTTTTTTTTTTTGGAAAAAAAATTTTTGGAATTTTTTTACATTTTTTTTCTCTTCTGCGCATGCGCAGAAGCCGAGTTTCAGGCACTGTGCATGCATCGCCATCTTGTTTTTGGCTTTTTTTGGATTGTTTTTATTTTTCAGCACTGCGCTTATGCGCATGTGCGAAGTGCCCGCGCGGCCGTGCAGCCACGCGGCGTGGGAGGAAATGAACCGGCAGTGAGGTAAGTTAGAACCCACCCCTGGTAATAAACTGCTCTTTTGACTGTTGTTACAGAAATATAAATATGAACATTTGAGATGCAAAGAACTTTGAAATAAATACAGCTGGGCAGGTTTGAAATAGTTTCCCAAGGCTATGTAAGCAAGAGATTTGTAAAACAGGATGCTAAAATGTTAATAACGCTGAGTAATAAAACAGAAAGCCACAAGCACCAATCATATAATACAGATTCATATACTGTGTAGAACAGTGAAAATTGGAAAATATCACTGCACACACAAAGTGATAGAAATTAAATTTTAATACAGCCAACAAAGCCAGACAGTTTATTTCTTGATGTAAATCTTGCACGTAATGCTTTATTATTTTGTTTTACTATTTTTCTCCCATTTCTTTCTCTGGTCTTTTGCTGAAGAGCCCTGAGATCATTCCAGTTTTTCTTTTTTGTATTTTGTTTCTTCTTCTTCTTCTTCTTCTTCTTCTTCTTCTTCTTCTTCTTCTTCTTCTTCTTCTTCTTCTTCTTCCTCCTCCTCCTCCTCCTCCTCCTCCTCCTCCTCCTCCTCCTCCTCCTCCTCCTCCTCCTCCTCCTCCTCCTCCTCCATGCTAAAAGTAGCATTCTCATTTAAATGGTCTATAACAAGAAAGTAAGCAAATCAAACATTGAACAAATAAATCCAGCGGTCTCACTTGAGACACAAATAACCAGGCTCACATTATCCTTCTTTGAACACATTATGAGAAGATCTACTTCTTTGGAAAAGTCATTGATGTTGGGAAAGGTGAGAGAGGAGAGGAGAGGAGAGGAGAGGAGAGGAGAGGAGGGGGAAGGTAGATGGGGGCAGGCAAAATATAACCCTCTTCCCTAATCTGCTACCTCTTAGTCATGTGGGGACTGCAATTAATACCTTTTTTAATACATTAAAAAATAAATAGGAGAAAGAGGAAAGAGACAGGAAAAACTTTTTAAAAAAAAGGAGAGGAGGGGAGAGGAGAGGAGGAGGAGGAGGAGAGGAGGAGGAGAGGAGAGGAGGAGGAGAGGAGAGGAGAGGAGAGGAGAGGAGCAGGAAGGTAGATGGTCTCAATTTCAGCAACAATGGATGCCTTGTTGGGAGATCTCAAGTACCAGATTGGGGACATCTGGGTATCTGCAAATTTGATTTTTTTTTCATATGTCTCTTAAGACATATACATGGTCATATTATTGCTTATGCTTGATAGAAAAGTAAGAAAACAGGAGTTATATAAAACTTTTATGAACTTAATTCATAACTTAATTATTTATATACACTTGAAACAGTATTGATTAAATCATACAAAGCAAAGATATAAAAAACAAAATGGAAAACCCAATAAGTTATTATTGTAGCATTGTAATCTTAATTTTAACTGTCTTTTTAAGGATGCCTGGGAAAAAGTAGTTAGATATTTATTAAACCATGTCTTTTAAGTGAGTGTATACAACTTAGAGTCTAATAGCAATAGAAAATTCAATTAAATAAATGAGTATTCTGATTCAATAAATTAACAATTTGTAAACTTCTATTTCCAATATAGAACTCAAACAACCAAGAAAAAAAAAACTATTGAAGATGCTATTAAAGTTAGTATATGACCCTCTAATATTAACAGATTTGGTGCCTTAACATGTTACAAAGCATATTTGAAAGAAATGGACATCTAGTTATAATTTTAACGGTTATTTATATGACAAACTTACATTCTGGGACCATATGCATACATTCCAACATGATAGAAAATTATGAAATATCTTATGATATATTACATGCTCTCACTTTATCCCCGCCTATGTCTGAGTCAATCTCATTTTGGAGATGGTAGGAAATTTTGGGGAGGGGAAAGTTATGGGCAAAGAGATGTTCCCAATCGTTTTGATCAGCTTATTCCTTATTAAGGTTTAAGCTGTTTGAGTTACTGCAAGATGAATTTAATTATATAAAATTGCAAAATAGCTTTGCATTCAATTGATTTCACAAATGGGTCCAGATACATTAGCAGTATCTAAAATTCCTGAATTGTCAGTACTGAAATAATGAAATGTTCTAGCATTGGAATACTAAAATTACAATATTTTTTATAAACAGTGAAGCAAAAGTAGCTTACGTGGGAGAAGCACTCTAGAATAAAGATGTCTATGGAGATTCTTAATCATCCAGGTCATGGATGGGAAAGCACCTTTGGGTCTAGAACAAAGCTGGATGCGTCAAGCGCAGGCCACGCCCACCCCAGCTACGCGAAGGGAAAAACGTGTTACGTCATGTGACGGCAACATGATAGCACTAGCACTAGCACTAGCACTAGCACTAGCACTAGCACTAGCACTAGCACTAGCACTAGCACTAGCACTAGCACTAGCACTAGCACTAGCACTAGCACTTAGACTTATATACCATTTCACAGAGCTTTACAACCCTCTCTAAGAGGTTTACAGTGTCAGCATATTGCCCCCAACAGTCTGGGTCCTCATTTTACCCACTTCAGAAGGATGGAAGGCTGAGTCAACCTTGAGCCTGGTGAGATTCAATCAATTCACCAATTCAATTCTAGGCAGCCGGCGGTCAGCAGAAGTAGCCTGCAGTACTGCATTCTAACCACTGTACCACTGTGGCTCTGATGCGGCAAGTTTGACACCTGTGGTCTAGAATAAAGAGTTGGAATATCCTGGTAACTAGGACTATTGCCCAGAGATGAAGAAAGTAAAAATGGAATCATAAAAAGCTCCTCCCTCCTTTTACACCTATCACAACACCTGAACAATGATGGTACTCCGATTGTATAATTGCAGTCACCATATCTGGTTTATTTACCCCTCTGTGTGGACATTCCTGCTGGTAACTGATTAATGCCTACTGGTCCTAAAAATATTAAGTTTCTTATAATTGTACATGGAGAAAATCAATGCCTGCTAGGAGTAAAAAAATGACTTGATGGCACATAATCAATTGTTAATCAATATTTGTAAGAATAATTCACTGCAGAGAAAGTTTCAAAATAATTTCTTTTAAGTGTGTTATTTCAAGATGTAAAACAGGTAGCGGACACTGACTTAAATGATATGGGTTGTCCTATGTCTACTCCAATTTGGTTTCCTATCCATAAGTTTGCTAATACATGTTGTAAAGATCTGGACAATATTTATAAACCCTTTAGAAAACATTTGTTTAGAGCCCATCTTAAAAACAAAAGTGTTAAAAATGGATGCTAATGTGTCATATTTCCCATTTGGTATTTTACTCTTCTGAGAAGTAGAAGCAGAAGTTTTGTTTCTATGATATTAAAACAAACATGAACAGCACCATAAGATCATAATGTCTCTTTATCCTTGTGGCTAAACAAAGATGTTAATTTATGGAATCAGAATACTTACTTATTTACCTCAAAATGTAGGGCCAACTCACTACAAAAGAACTCCGACTTGAGGTCTGATGTATTACTGTAAAAAAAGAGCAGTTAATTTTTTCTTTCTTGCTTTCAGTGTAACTGCAAACACTACAAATAGAAAATAATTATTCTAATGTGCATTATTTACACAGTGAAGTTCATGAAGTTCCTTTGGTTTAATAGCATGCATAGCAACAGAACTATGCAGAATGAAGATGATATTATAGGTAGAAAAAAAGCATAGTTTAATTCAAGTCTGATTGATAAATTAACTGTTGGTCAGATTATTGCAGTTTCCAAAATATGCTTGAGTTTCAGAACTTTGGAAAAAGTTCAGAGAAGAGCAACTAAGATGATCAAAGGCCTAGAGACTAAACCATATGAAGGACGGCTGCAGCTTTTTGGTCTGGCCAGTCTAAAGAAAAGAAGAATTAGCATGATAGCAGTATTTCAGTATTTGAGGGACTGTCACAAAGAAGAGAGGGTCAAATTATTCTCCATAGCACCAGAGGGCAGGACAAGAAATAATGGTTGGAAACTGATCAAAGAGAGAAGCAACCTGGAATTAAGGAGAAACTTCCTAACAGTAAGGACAATGAACCAGTGGAATGACTTACCTTCAGAAATCATGGCTGCTCCATCACTGGACATTTTTAAGAAGAGACTGGACAGTCACTTATCTGAGATTGTATAGGTTCTCCTGCTTGAGCTGGGGGCTGGATTAGAAGACCTCCAAGGTCTCTTTCAGCTTCTATTCTATTCTATTCTATTCTATTCTATTCTATTCTATTCTATTCTATTCTATTCTATTCTATTCTAATAATTAAAAAAATACCAAGGGTTATTTTGCTCTAGAGCCAGTTAGATCATCAACAGAACACGTGGTTTCAATAGAGCTTAGAGCATCACCAATAGATCATAGTGAGGAATTGGATCAAAATATTTTCCCACAATGCAAGTGGTTGTTAGCCTACCAGGTAGACCAGAGCAAGCTTCAATTACACATGAGGGCTAAGACTACTTTAATTGAGAGTTATTATCATTACAGAATCTTTCAGTCAGATTGGGCTGCACCACCATCCCTTCTTATATCTATGTGAATTATGGAGGTATTTGTCTGAGTGACTTGTGCACATTTTCTGATTGTTTGGGGCTTGAGCTATGTTTTCTCCTCATCAGTTTGGTAATGAATGTGGTCAATCTCTGTCAAGGTCGTCTTCCCTACTCTTTAAATTGCCATAATTCATCAAGGCTTAACAAGGATTTGATGCAGAAAACAACAATACCACAGTTCTCCTGTGGAACATGGATTACAGGACTATTTTCATATCAAACTTTTCTCCTAGCCCACTGAGGCAGGCAATGACATGGAGCAGAGCTAGAGATTAGGAACTTCCTGAGTCTACAAGTTGTCAACACATTGCCACATGAACCGATATGTTCTCCTTCACCAGACATCTTGAAACAGAGATAGCAATAGCAATAGCATTTTGACTTATATACCACTTCACAGTGCTTTACACCCCTCTCTAAACTGTTTACAGAGTCAGCATATTGCCCCCAACAATCTGGGTCCTCATTTTACTGACCTTGGAAGGATGGAAGGCTGAGTCAACCTTCAGCTGGTCAGGATCAGTGGTGAAATCCATTTTTTTTTTTACTACTGGTTCTGTGGGCATGGCTTGGTGGGCGTGGTGTGGATTGGTGGGCGTGGCTTGGTGGGCATGGCAGGGGAAGGATACTGCAAAATCTCCATTCCCACCCCACTCCAGGGGAAGGATACTGCAAAATCTCCATTCCCACCCCACTCCAGGGGAAGGATACTGCAAAATCCCCATTCCCTCCCCATTCCTGGGGAAAGCATATTGCAAAATCTCCATTCCCACCCCACTCTCGGGCCAGCCAGAGATGGTATTCACCAGTTCTCCGAACTACTCAAAATTTCTGCTACTGGTCCTCTGAACTACTCAAAATTTCCGCTACCGGTTCTCCAGAACCTGTCAGAACCTGCTAGATTTCACCTCTGGTGAGGATCAAACTCCTGGCAGTGGGCAGAGTCAGTCTGAATACTGCATTCTAACCACTGCACCACCATGGCTCTTATCAAAATATCTTAAAATTGAAGCATCTAAACAATTCTACTGTGTTATATTTAATTAAAAAGTAATCTGGAAGAGCTCTCTTTTAACTTGCTTCAGTCTTATGGAGATAACTATTCTACAAGGAATCTATAACAGGGAAAAATCTTCTTCCTGGTCCCTCTGATCTCCCTGTAGTGGAAAATAGGCCACCAGAGCATCCTTCCTTCCTCTCTTCTGCATCACGAAGAAAATAATTTGGTGGATGATACAAACTCAAAGTGAACCGCTCCAAACTCGATTACAGAAAATACGACTTCAGCAACAGAGTGGTTAATGCCTGGAACTCACTACCTGACCCTGTGGTTTCCTCCCCAAATCCCCAGAACTTCACCCTTAGACTGTCTACTGTTGACCTCACCCCATTCCTAAGAGGTCAGTAAGGGGCGTGCATAAGCGCACCAGCGTGCCTACCGTCCCTGTCCAAATGTTCCCTTTTATTTGTACCCATCTTATGTATACAAATAATGTTATACTTATGTATATTATCAAATACGTACTTGACAAAATAAATAAATAAATAAATAAATAAATAAATAAATAAATAAATAAATAAATAAATAAATAAATAAATAAATAAATAAATAAATAAATAAATAAATAAATAAATGTGTATCCAATACTGAGTTGACTTTCACAGCCTGAAAGAGCCAGCCAGCTTCACCTGATTCACTGGAATGGTAGAACAGTATATTCAACCTTCAAAGATAGTGAATAGATCAGACAGAACATTGCCAGATGAATATTGACAGGGTCCACTACAGTGGTGGGTTGCTGCCGATTCGGACCGGTTCATTCGAACCGGTAGCGGAAATTTACCGTCGCTTGCAGAACCGGCAGCGATGACCGGCGCCCCACGCTCCCGAACCGGTCCTCTGGTCGCAGTGGCTTGCAAAAAAAAAAAACCTCTGTGCATGCGCAAAGGCTTCTGCACATGCGCAGAGGGTCATTTCAGGGTCTTTTGCGTGACATGACGGGTGCGATGCGAACCGGTAGGGAAGGTAAGTGGAACCCACCCCTGGTCCACTACAACCCACCCCTTCATCCGGAATCAACATCCCTTATGACAAACTCAGGGAAGCTTCTGGCAATCCCACTACAGGGAGATCAAAGGGACCAGGGAGAAGTTAAGTTGCTTAAGTTGCTTCCCTGTTATGGATCGCTTGTGGAATAGTTACCTCCATCAGACTGAAGCAAGTTAAAACAGGGCTCTTCCATATTACTTTTTAATTGGCAAATATAACACAGTATAATTGTTTAGATGCTCCAATTTCAAGATACTTTGATGTTTATTATTACTTCTTTGTTGTATTATGCTTACTTATCTTATAAAGTGGTAAAAGATGTGAGGCTTAGAAGCTAGGGGAAAATATTTTAAATACTGAGGCCCTCAGAAATGGAAGAAAACTAATTTTCCAGCTTTTTGACCTTTGGTACTAATCATTATTATAAACGTTTTAATGAAAATGCTTGCTGATGCAATACATACACTGAATAATATCTCTTAATCTAATTTGGAAAGATTTTATTCATTTTGCTAAAAATTAAGAAACATTTGCCCTCAGTTGATGACATCATTTTTTTTTTCAAATGAGATATATGATTACTATGAAGAAGAAGATTTAACGAAAATGCTGGAAAATAATTTTGTATTGTGGTACATATTTTTTTCTTAATTATTGGAGACCCCTGGGTTATTTTTAATCTGTTAATCATTAACAGGGTTATTTTAATGTTTATATAAATAAATTGATCTCAAGTCCTGCTAAGGATAATAAAAATGTGCACATTTGTTTCAGACATAATGGATTGACCCATTCATTCCAAGTAAATACTGTAGGAATTGTATTATTTCATTCAGGGTTTAATTCAACCAACATGCTTAACCTTTTTGAGGTATATTTTGAGGTAATACTTATTGAACTAACAGTACTGTTCTATGTTACTGTGGTGGAATGTAGTCTGGATTCCCAGAAGGGAGGGGCTGTATTGCAGAGGGCAAAGAGACAGGGAAGCATAGAATGTTTGGTTGAGAGTTAAAATGGCTCCTCCCTAAACATTCCCAGAGCATATCTACGGTTTGATGATTCAAATAGTTGTTTTAGTATGGCTAGATTCTGTCTATAGGTGACGAACAAGAAAGGAAACTGCTCAGAAGTAATTCCACATGTCTTTCTTAGTTCTTGGGGGGGGGGGGGTTGACAGTTACCCATAACTTTGGAATGGCTTGATTAACATGTGATATTAAGTAAAACGGTAGATGCTGTAAAAACAGATTAAAGCACGCTTTTTATAATGTTACATATCCATCTTATACTTGATATCATTCCCCCAAAATTTCTGACAATGAACAACTACGGAAGGTGAAATTCTAGAAGGATTCTTTTTTTAAATTTGACAATGTTTCATTAAAGTAAAAATAAAAATTCCTCACCTGCAGGCAAGCTGTAGCTTATCATAAATTTTAATAGAGCTTCCTGAATAAATAGAGAAATGGGGCAATTTAATATCTGCAGGGTAAAAATACCAACATCATCACATAAATGTCTTGCAGTTTCATTGTCTGGCATATAAAGAACATTTGTGATACTATCTAGTCCTGACCAACAGAAACGTTTACGTTATGATTCTTTTGCATCATCGGCTCTTCTTTAATTAACAGAAACATTGCTAAGATACTTAAAAAACCAATAAATGTTATTATGTGAATGTTATTAGGCTATATAATATCTTAAATAAATGTTATATATAGAAAGTATAAGGGTTATTTTTAAATTTAAAAAAATTGCACAAGTAAAATTTTAGGTAGTTCTTGACTTATGACCATAACTCAGCCTAGAATAATGGTTGTAAAGCAGGGATGCCAAACTCAAGGCCCACGGGCCAAATCCGGCCTACAGGGTGCTTAGATCTGGCCCACTGGGCCGCCCTGGAAACAGTGAAGGACCGGCCCGCTATGCCTCTGCCAGCAAAAACAGAGCTCTGGAGGGCCATGCACGGCCCTCCTGAGCTCCATTTTTGCTGGCAGAGGGTTGCAGGAAGCCGTTGCAGCCAAAAATGGAGCTTGGGAGCCCGTTTTCGCTGGCAGAGCGCTCAGGCCACCACAGCTGCCCCCAACACAAGTGACATTGAGCTGGCCATGCCCACTCTTGGCCCCCTGAGGTCAAACACAACCCTGATGTGGCCCTCATTGAAATTGGGTTTGACACTCCTGTTATAAATCATTATAGTCAAGGATTCATGTAAGGTAACCCAATATTTTAACATCTTTAAGGTCAATGTTAAGCAAATTGCATGGTTGTTAAAGAAACGGTGCAGTTGTTAAGCGAACACTGCAGTCATTAAGCAAATCTATTTTCTCCAGTAGTTTTTGTTGTTGTTGGAAACTAGAAGTAAATCCTGAAACTTGCAAAAAAGTTGCAAATCTGCACATTAACACCAGACAAACAACCAAGCAATAAACAATACCTTAATCAAGGAACTACTAACTCAGACAAACAATCAAACCCCCACCAACTCTGGCAGAACAAGCTACTGTATATAAAGAAAGAACAAAACCCACTGCCTTCTAACACTGAAGATGTTCCCTAGCTGGGTAATAAAACATCTGCAAGAAAACAAACACACTCAGGGAGCACCAAGAGCTCCACATTTCTCCCACGTGCTAAGCTAGCTTGGTTTTACTTAGCTTTTTGAATGCATACAAATCTGACTAGGTGATGATACAATACAACAAAAGACATGCTAAAGATTTGTCTTTAGTTGCTTTTATACACCAAATAATAAAAGGCACCAGTTTTCATAATGGCCTAAATGGTTGCACCAATTTTATTAATTTATTTGCATTTATTTGTCTGCCCATCTCACCGGTGACTCTGGGCAGCACACAACAAAATCAACTCTTAAAATTGAATATAAAAACTAACTAAAACTATTAAATAATCAATATGAGTAAAACAAAGATTGTGAGAGAGTTAATTAAGATGTCACACATGTGCAATGTATATGTGAGCTGTCTGCTGTCAGGAGATCCCTGACTATCTATCTATCTATCTATCTATCTATCTATCTATCTATCTATCTATCTATTTATCTATCTATCTATCTATCTATCTATCTATCTATCTATCTATCTATCTATCTATCTATCTATCTATCTATCATCTAATCCAGTGGTTCTCAACCTTTCTAATGCCGCGACCCCCGTGACGCCCACCCCGCCGCCGCGACCCTGCCCCGCGCGCGATGAGGTGACAAAGGGGGCATGGGACCAGGGGTGAAATGCTCCCGATTCGGGCGTGCCTGCGGGTCGCCAGACAGCTGGTAGCGATGGAAGCGGGAGACTTCGCCCACCCGCCCGGACGCCGCCATTTGGGTTCTTTTACCCTCTGCGCATGTGCAAAGCGTTCTGCGCATGTGCAGAGGGTAAAAGAACCCAAATGGCGGCATCTGGGCGAAGTCTCCTGCTTCTGTCGCTACCGGCTGTCCGGCGACCTGCAGGCACGCCCGAACCGGGAGCATTTCACGCCTGCTTGACGGTGGCACCAAGATGGCGGGGGAGCACATGTGGCGACCCCTGTGAAATGGTCGTTTGACCCCCCAAAGGGATCGCAACCCACAGGTTGAGAACCGCTGATCTAATCTATCTACCTATCTATCATTTAATCTATCTACCTATCTATCATCTAATCTGTCTGTCTGTCTGTCTGTCTGTCTGTCTGTCTGTCTGTCTATCTATCTATCTATCTATCTATCTATCTATCTATCTATCATCTAATCTATCTATCATCTAATCCAGTGGTTCTCAACCTTTCTAATGCTGTGACCCCCGTGACCCCCACCCCACCGCCGCGACCCCACCCCGCGCGCGATGAGGTGACAAAGGGGGCATGGGACCAGGGGTGAAATGCTCCCGATTCGGGCGTGCCTGCGGGTCGCCGGACAGCTGGTAGCGATGGAAGCGGGAGACTTCGCCCACCCACCTGGACGCCGCCATTTGGGTTCTTTTACCCTCTGCGCATGTGCAAAGCATTCTGCGCATGCGCAGAGGGTAAAAGAACCCAAATGGCGGCATCCGGGCGAAGTCTCCTGCTTCCGTCGCTACTGGCTGTCTGGTGACCTGCAGGCACGCCCGAACCGGGAACATTTCACGCCTGCTTGACGGTGGCACCAAAGATGGCGGGGGAGCACATGCGGTGACCCCTGTGAAATGGTCATTCGACCCCCAAAGGGATCGCGACCCACAGGTTGAGAACCGCTGATCTAATCTATCTACCTATCTATCATCTAATCTATCTACCTATCTATCATCTTATCTATCTATCTATCTATCTATCTATCTATCTATCTATCTATCTATCTATCTATCTATCTATCTATCTATTTTCTTTTTATCTATCTATCTATCTATCTATCTATCTATCTATCTATCTATCTATGTCATTTTATAGGGATGATGCTCCAGAGGGTGGGCACTACAACAGAAAACCTTTGATAACCAGGTCTGTCCACTTCTTTAGGCCCAACAAATTCAAACTCTTCCCAGATAACAGGACTAGACTGTGCCTCAAGCGTCTCCATGCACCAAGTGTGGAGTCTAATTGGGAACAAATCCAAGCATTATCTATCTATCTATCTATCTATCTATCTATCTATCTATCTATCTATCTATCTATCTATCTATCTATCTATCTATCTATCTATCTATCTATCTATCTATCTATGTCATTTTAGAGGGATGATGCTCCAGAGGGTGGGCACTACAACAGAAAACCTTTGATAACCAGGTCTGTCCACTTCTTTAGGCCCAACAAATTCAAACTCTTCCCAGATAACAGGACTAGACTGTGCCTCAAGCGTCTCCATGCACCAAGTGTGGAGTCTAATTGGGAACAAATCCAAGCATTTTGTCTGACAGATGTTGTAAAAATTCCTCTGTGTGGTTTTGTAGGTTTAGGGAAGAGTAGGTCCCATTACTAATGTCTTCAAGCAATCATAATGATTTCACAACTATAAATGGCATCCAAACAGCATCCAAATAACATCCAAACAATCACATAGAGGCTACATTACACTACCATTTTATCTTTCTTGCCATCTTGATAGGTTTCACCCAGTCTATGAAAATATCACTTTCCCTAATGTATGCAAGAGTTTATTGTTGTTCCCGCTTTACAGATTAGCCAATGAGGTCCAGGATGATGGTTTATCCATAGACCCAACATTAACACTTATATCTCTGATCTCTCACTGTCTCTCTTTCCCTTACAATACAAATTCTACCAATGGCAGTGGATCCTGAAATAAATGAATTCAGTACATTATCTCTAACTGAAGGAAGAAAGAGAGACATCCACGAAGACAAGGAAGACAGGCAGCTTTTGTGTTTAATGTGCCAGAAAATTTAGGCTATAGTCACGCATGTAAATAAGTATGCAAATGTAACCCCTGTGATTCTGCCAAGGTCGACAAAACCTAAGGCTATTTCTGCTGAGTAAGTGTCTAATCACTCAACATGAAATGTGGCTCCGCTAAGATAAGGCTGATCTGGAAACCTGCCATTTTGTTTCAGATTTATTTCCTGGGTAATCTTATTCTGAACTCCTGGGAATTCCAAATCAAATTTATTAATTTGGCAAAGTTTCCCCCCAAATCTCTTAAAGATTAATTTATTCTCTTCCTTTCTCATTATTAATACATGCCTGCATTTCTCAAATTGGAAGCAGGGACACCATTACGTTGTTCAGCTTCTCAATCACATAATATCCTGTCTACTCAAGGAGGAGAACTGTGTAACATTAGCAACATCCAATCATATGTATTTCACCTATTTCAGTCCAGAAAATCTGACTTGTATAAGATTAATCTGAACTTTTTGTATTACATCTGTTGTTCTTTTTAGTATATCGGCTTTAAACCTGCAAAATAAATTAGAATTATAACTTTATTTATTTACTCAACTTCTATAACTTTATTTATTTACTCAACTTCTATACAGCTTACAGTTCTAAAATTCTAAAATAATTGAAACAATTTAAAAGACATTAAAACAATAAAAACACCCACAAGATAAATAAGTATAAACAGCAGTTGTGATGATTACTCAGCTAATAGTAAAGCCAGGTAATGGGGCCTTTCACACATTCCATGTTTTGGGTCCAGGTACACAGCCAAGTTTTTAAAGCTTTGTGAAAAGCTAACAGGATTGGGGCTATTCTAATCTCTGTGGCAAGACTATTCCATAAGACAGGGGCTACAGCAGAAAAAAGCTTTGTGAAAAGCTAACAGGATTGGGGCTATTCTAGTTCCGGCCAGTCAGCACGCTTTGGTTGACATGATCTGCAACATTCCCAATATGTTGGATAGGATCAGATGGATAGAAACTTTTGGAAAAAGACAGTCCCTCAGGTAACTGTTGAAATGCCATTCAAATATAATTCCAACATTTTTGACATTTCAAATACCATATAGAGCTGTACAGGTAGTCCTTGACTTAAAACAGCTTTTTAGTGATTGTTCGAATTTACAACGGGACTGAAAAAAAGTGACTTATGACCATTTTTCACACTTACAACTATTGCAGAATCCCCATGATCATGTGATCGAAATTCAGACACTTGACAACCGACTCATATTTATGATGATTGCAGTGATCCTGGGATCATGTGATCACCTTTTGCCACCTTCTGACAAGCAAAGTCAATGGGGAATTCAGATTCACTTAACAAATCTGGCAAGAAAGGTTGTAAAATGGGACAGGATTCACTTAACAACTGTCTTGCGTGGTTGTAACTCGAGGGCTATCTGTATTTTCAGCTCTGTATATCTGCTCTATACCTGTTCTAGAGCCGATCATGTCCAAAAGTACATACTGAAGGGAGTTTAAAGTAAACTAAGCACTTCCATTCCTTTAAAAAGACAAATACAATGTTAGATTGACATAAGTCACCTAGTCCATCATGTAGCCATTTTGTAAGACTCGCTATTGCAGTCATATTATGTTCCTAGTCTTCTTCAGAGTCATTTGAGAAAAGATTGTTGGACTAGATGGTCTTTAGTTTGAACCAACTTACCGTAGTTCTTTTTATGTTGTTAAATTTCCAAAAAAAAAAAAATAGTAGCTAATAGGAAAATACATTTCTCCAGAGTCCCTGAGACCTGCGATGAAGCTCTAAATTCTCTCATTCAAGTTCTGACTATTGTTGAATACTTGTATAGATTTTTTCACTTTCCTCCTTCCATACAAGCCTAAATCTTTGAATTGGATTCTAGTGTAAGCTAAACAAAACCTCTTTTTAGGAGTGAGGATTATTATTAGTCAGCCAAAGTAAGACTTGGTAGCTCCTGTGACTCATGAACTTCTTGCAAAATTACTTCCTTGAAGTAAAGAAGACAAATCAATTCCTTAGAACAACAAGATATAACCCTGGCAATTTAAGCTATTAGATTTGTTAGAGCGCTGAAGACTTCTGGACATTGTTAAAGATTCAGTTAAATTGCTGCTTGCAGTGTGTAAGCAAATATGGAAAATATCAGTGGCCAAGATCTGGAAATAACATTTTCTATTCAGTAGAAAGGCAGTACTTAAAAATGACACGTTCCCAAAGAACTACATTATTCTCACATGATGGTATAATAATGCTCAAACATTTAAAAATTGGATTTCAACCAAGAATTGCCAGATGTATAATATGTACATATACAGAAATGACAGTATTTCCTGATATTGAATCATTAGCATCCATAATGAAAGAAACAGGGCATTCAAAAAATGGCTTCCTTCATTGATTATACAAAAGCTTTTGTATGTATTAAAAAAAACTATGGATAGCCTTCAAAAATATGTGAATAATGGACCACCTCAACTGCCTATTGAAGAATTTGTATGATGACCACAAAGGAACAGATAGATTGGAATATGAAGCAACCAAATAGTTCAAAATTGGGGAAAGGGTTTATCAAGGTTATATACCATCACCTTACATATTTAACCTGTTTGCTAATGTCATGAGAAATGTTGGACTAGAAGAACTGGTAATTGGAATTAAAATTGCTGGAGGAAAAAATCAATTACCTTTGATATGTTGATGATGTCACTTTGATAGCTGGAAGGGAAAAAAATATAAGGAGTCTCTTTGTTGAAGATGAAAAAGAAGAGTATAAAAGCTGGCCTGCTGCTCACTATCTAATGCACACACACACACACACACACACACACAAACACACACACAAACACACACACAAACACACACACACACACAGAGGAGAGAGAGAGAGAGAAGCAGCAGCAATGAAGGCCCTTCAGTCAGCTGAGAGGTCTTTTCCAGGACTGCCCACTCAGCCCCACGGCCGCAAAAAAAAAGAGAGAGAGAGAGAGAGAGAGAGAGAGAGAGAGAGAGAGAGAGAGAGAGAGAGAGAGAGAGAGAGAGGGTTATGTCAACAGACAATGACAGCATTGTGCAAAATATCTTAAGATATATGTCCAGTAAGGTGGGTTTGTTTGAATTTGTTTATTTGGTTCCTTGTTTGCTTTAGTAAATCCATTGTTGTTATTATTGTCATCATCATTACCAACATCATACTGCCAAATCTGGAGACTGTTTGCAAAATAGTGTTTTCTTCAAAAACTTGCTTTAAAAAGCCACATTTGCATCTTGGATGGATAGGTTTGAGATGAAATCAAAATAAATGAGGGCAAATTGGTGCTTTGTGACTGTTTATCCAGCTTAGCATCATCCTTGCTCCTAAACAAATGCAGACAAGTAAACATACAGGTACAAATACAAACAAGTCAGCCATACCAGGGGTGGGTTCGGACCGGTTCGGACCGGTTCACCCAAACCGGTAGTGACCCACTGGTGATGTCACAATGACACCACCGAACCGGATGGGGCGGTGCCGGGCCGTGGGGGCCGCCATCTTTTTTTTTTGAAATTTTTTTTGAATTTTTTTTATTTTTTTTCCCTTCTGAGCATGCGCAGAAGCCAACTTCTGGCACTGTGCATGCGGTCTCCATCTTTTTTTTGGCTTTTTTTATTATTTTGGGATTTTTTGTTACTGCGCATGCGTGCACACGCAAGGTGCGCCCATGTGGCGTGGGAGGGAGCAAACCGGCAGTGAGGTAAGTTGGAACCCACCCCTGAGCCATACCATGTGTTATTGGAGTGGAATGGCTTACACAACAAGCTATGACAAAAGCTAAGCTCCTACACTCTACTGAACCATCAACTCCTCACCCCATTTTAGCCTAATCTAGCATGTTGCATGAATCACCCCTATCCACCCATGCATGACGTTTTGCAATAGGCCCCTGAGAATACCCTTAAATTCTAAATATACCCACTCACCAAATATCAAAATGATTGCAATTGCTGCTTATAAACAAATTACCCCTTATTACTGGGCATATAGCTAGGTTTTGTACAGCAGCAGAGAAGATACATAGAAGTGTGATGGACCAATATCCTGCAATTCATTCCCTGTAACTATAATCCATTTAAATTTTAGATATTATCACTTTGCTGATATTAATAGTTTTAGATACCTTTACTTCGTTGGAGTGGCGCGGTGGCCTAGAGATGGAGTTCTTGCCTCACAATCAGGAGGTTGTGAGTTTTATCCTAGGTAGTAACAGATATTTTTCTCTCTGGGTGCAATGAGTAATTGTCTGCTGTGAACTCTGCATAGGCGTCAGGAAGGGAATCCGGCCAGTAAACACTTGAGCTCCATTCAGTCACCCCGACTCCACCCCAATGCAAGGGATTACAGGTTCATTAAAAGAAACAAATACCTTTACTTTGTTAAAAGTTTAGATATCATACTTAATGTCATTTTAGTTTTTACATTATAATTTAATATAAGCTATATCCTGGATCTCACTTATTAAATTTAGGTTATTTCAGAAATCTATTTTAACTCTGTCTTAAACTTCATTTCTTCATTATCTGTACTTGTCTTTGACCACAATACATTGAATCGAATTGAAAAAGCCTCTGCGGTATTCCAGCACCAGTGAGTTTGAGAGCTTATTTTTAAATCAAATGGGTTTTCTTTTTCCTTTGCTAAAAAAGATACAAACAAAAAATGTTGCAATGTTTGGGTGTTGAGCAATTTATATATAATTCCCAAAGCAGAGCTTTAAAATACCATAACAAATGAAAAGTTGCTGCTTCTTTGATGAAATGCACATTTTTGCATTATGCTTCACTGGGAATGGGGTGGGGAGACAGGAAAAGATGGGAAACTCCAGAGGGGTATTTAATCCATCTGGAAAAGAAAATAAGGTACTTTATATCATTTCCTTGGTAAATTATGCTATTTATTTTTGCAAAAGCATTCTGGGCATGGGTTTGTTTTTTTGTTTGTTTGCATTTGAATAAGGAATGCAGCATATGAATGTCAGTGGATAGACAGATTCTGCAAGTCTAATTAATCTCTTAAATAATGAGCTAATGTTGGAGCAGGGGAAATAATTATTCAGCAAGCTAATAATTTAGGCTTTTCCCTCCTGAAACTACCAGTTACGATACTTCATCTCTGGATTAAGAAAAATAACATTACTTTACCCCAAGTTCATTTGTGGTCTATCTATCTACCTATCAATCTAATCAATCAATCTATCTATCTATCTATCTATCTATCTATCTCTCTCTCTCTCTCTCTCTCTCTCTCTCTCTCTCTCTCTCTCTCTCTCTCTCTCTCTCTATCTCTCCATCTATTCCTCCCTCCCTCCCTCCATCCATCCATC
>QLTV01004101.1:2325727-2338368 GCA_003457575.1 Thermophis baileyi | reverse complement strand
ATCTATCTATCTATCTATCTATCTATCTATCTATCTATCTATCTATCTATCTATCTATCTATCTATCTATCTACCTACCTACCTACCTACCTACCTACCTACCTACCTACCTACCTACCTACCTACCTACCTACCTACCTACCTACCTACCTATCTATCTATCTATCTATCTATCTATCTATCTATCTATCTATCTATCTATCTATCTATCTATCTATCTTCTATAGATGGGGCAATATAAGGGTGAAAAATAGCATCTGAATTATTGTTTATGAATTGAGTGTGGTCAGTAGCTGTGGAATAAGAATTGGGAATTGGGAAGATGACAGGTGGATTACAGATCAAACTTCAAAGAGGAGGAAATACTGTGAAATATCACATCTCACAAACTGCTAAAATCGGAGGTTTGCAATAAAAGGGAAACAAAATAATTTTCACGTAGGCTTTTTCTGACAATTGTCAGAGGCTGCTGCATTCCAAATGAAAAACAGAAGGGTGTGCTCATCTTGTACTTATCAAGGAAAGATAAGAAGAGGAGGCAAAATTGGACTTTCTTTTCCACTTGTTGCTCATTTATACAATTTACATCTAATTATGTACAATCTGGATCTTCTGCTACACAAAGGACTTTCAACGTGGTCATTTGGGGCTTAGGAATTCTACTCAAATAATGGAAGAAATGCAACTTCTGGGGTTCATCTGGAGAACAGAAGATGACTCTGTGAAAAGCAGCATCAACAACAGTGTGGCAAGTAGACCAGTTCTTTGCAACCCCTCTCCAGACACGGAGAAGACTTGAGCTCATCCATAAGTGTTCCAGTCAGTTGCTCCTCATGAGGAGACTGCAAGGCAGATGTCTCCAGCAGATCCTGAAGGAATTGGCAGACGTGATCTCAGAATCACTGACTGAACCATATTTTTCAAAGATCCTGAAGCACCAGGGAACTACCAGAGGACTGAAAAAGGGCAGATGTACTTCCCATCTTTAAAAAGGGAAAAAAAGTAGAACTAGCAAACTATAGACCTATCAGCCTGACATCAATACCTGGGAAGATTCGGGAAAAGATAATCAAGCAACAGCTCTGTGAACACCTAGAAGTACAGAAAGTCATAGCCAGAAGCCAACATAGGTTTGTCAAAAACAGATCATGCCTGATAAATCTTATTGCATTTTTTGACAAAGTGACAAAATTAGTGGACCAGCAAACTGCTATGGATATAATTTATTTGGACTTCAGTAAGGCATTTTATAAAGTAGACCACAACCTACTACTTGATAAGATAGTAAAATGTGGGTTAGACAGCATTACCCCAGGTGGATTTTTAACTGGCTGACCAACCACACTCAACATGTAGTCCTTAATGGAACTACATGTACATGAGGGAAGTATGCAGTTGGGTACCCCAAGGCTCTATCTTAGGCCCATTACTCTTCATTATCTTCATCAGTTATTTAGATGAAGGGATAGAAGGAGAATTCATCAAATGTGTAGACGACATCAAGTTGGCAGAAGATAGACTCAAGATACAGAAGGAACTTGACAGACTTGAACAATGGGCCCTATCTAACAAAATGAAATTCAATGGTGAGAAAAGTAAGGTTCTATATTTAGGCAAGAAAAACAAAATGCACAGGTACAGATGTGGTACCTTGCTCAATAGTAGTAACTGTAAAGAGGGATCTTGGAGTCCTAGTGGACAATCACTTTAAATAGGAGCCAGCAGTGTGCTGAAGCTGCCAAAAAAGCCAATGCAGTTGTAGGCTGCATTAACAGAGGGATAGAATCAAGATCTCGTGAAATATTAATACCACTTTGTAATGTCTTGGTAAGATCACACTTGAAATATAGCATCCAGTTTTGGTTGCTACAATATAAAAAAGATGGTGAGACTCTAGAAAGAGTGCAGAGAAGAGTTTTGGAGTTCTGTGACAAGAGGGAATAGCCATGTTGCTCAAACCACATTTGGCTCCTTTAAGGATACTGACTTTTCATATTTCCTTTGCTATTCACTTTTGAAAAATGCTTTTAACTGCTTTTCAGCTGTTTGGAACCTTTGGATCATCAAATCTTGTTGGGTGAGTTTCCTTCCATCCAAAGTGAAAGAGGTTTTAAATACAAGTTTAAATACAAGTTAAAGCATTTAGGGCAGGGGTGTCAAACTCACATTGTCACGGCGGCATCACGTGATGTATCAGGACTTTTCCCCCCTTCGTTAAACTGGGTGTGGGTGTGGCCAGTGCGTGACGCATCCGGCCCAAGGACCGGGAGTTTGACAGCCCTGATTTAGGGGGAAAAATAATAAACAGCAAAAGGGTGATAAGAGCTTTGATTTTGGAAAGTTACAAATGGGTTAAAGCCCTTCCGCAATTCTGGGATTTGAAATAAGATTTTGGAATTAATTATAAGAATCCTTCTCATGAGAAAATGCTTTTGTTTTGAATTCTTTTTTTAAAAAAAATGATAGGATGACACTTTGAAAGTTGGATAGTAGAGGGAAATGGAAGGAACTTAAGATTACAATTAAAGGAGAAGAATCCTTAAATTTGACTTACAGTACTAGTACAGAATTAAGCAAAATATTTGGATCTATTGAAGATTATTTTTAAACAATAGACCCAAAAAGTTAATTAAAGATAACCTTTAATGGCTTTTGATAACATCAGGACTTGAAATGATGAAGTTTTAAGGATTTCATTTTAGATAAGAGATTGGATATGGGAAGAAGAGATCATTTGTTGTATTTTAAGAGAAGGTAATAAGTTACTAAAAATGTTTATATTTGTAGTGAAGGGGGAAATCATTTCTTTATATATTTTCTTTTTCTTTATCATTCTTATTTTTTCTTTTCTTTTTTTCTTTATTTTTCTACAACCTCTATTTTTTCTTTTTATTTTTTTATTGCAATTGTAATTTTTAATAAAATTGCTATTTGTTTTTAAAAGGAATTCTACTGAAATAATTCTGGAGAGAATTGAGGCAGGCTTCCAAATAGCAAAGTCTTTTGCCAGTTACATCTGTCTTGTAAATAGTTCTTCTAGCCATTCATATATATGTAGTGAGTGATTCCCTGGTGAATTCAAGATTACTGTAATGCACTTTATGTGATGCTGAAGCTGTCCTTACAGCTGCAGCTTCTTGTTGAAGAGGCTTCTATTGACAAAAATAGAAAATACTAAACAGTATATCGCCTGAATACTTGTTCCTTCCATAATGGTCTCTGCCATTAATGTACTATTCACAATCATGCATTTGCCAGGCATTTACTATGTGGCAAAAAAGAGCCTTTATATCAGCCTCTATCTTCATTGAGGGCCCCATGAGGGTTGTGTTTGACCTTGGGGGGGGGGCATGACCAGGTTGGGCGTGGCCAGCTCAACATAATTTGTGTCGGGAACGCCTGTGGTGGCCCGAGTGCTCTGCCAGCTAAAACAGAGCTCGGGAGGGCTGCGCACGGCCCTCCCAAGCTCCGTTTTCACTGGCAGAGGGTTTCAGGAGGCCATCACAGCCAAAAACAGAGCTGGGGGGGAGGCGTGCACGGCCCTCCCGAGCTCCATTTTCACTGGCAGAGGCACCATGTGACGGTCCTTCGCTGTTTCCAGGGCGGCCCTGTGGGCCAGATCTAAGCACCCAGTGGGCTAGATCCATCCCACGGGCCTTGAGTTTGACACCCCTGCTCTATATTCTATTCAGTTCTGGCAGGTTATATAAACTTTCCTTATAAACTTTCAGATTATAAACTTTCCTTATAAACTTTCAGATTATAAACTTTCTTTATAAACTTTCAGTGAAAACTGAAAATGCATTCACCTGGATTTTTAACTGAGTTTGTTGTCTCTCATAATCCCTGTTCTCCTGGCTTTTAAAATCCTGCAATTTAATGGCTATTACATTAATTGATTTTTAATCCTATATCAGGGTTGCACTTTGGGATAATTGCAGTTAATAAAAAGTAGGTAATGCCCATTATAAGTAAAGAATTATATTCATAAAAACAAAGAGATAATGTTCTATATGTTCTATATTAATAAAAGCTTTGAAAAAACACCATTCCTTCCAAAGCTGACATATGTTGACGCAAAATAAGTGTCAATATACTCACCAATAAGTGAGTTACCCACTCTGAACAAAATGGAAGATAACAGAACTTATTTCTTGATAAATATGTGTATAAATTATATAATTTACCTTACTTAAAAGTGCAATTTTATCAGACACAGAAAAAAAATGACTTTCAGTAGCTGAGGAGGCAAAATATCTATTGTATAGGTTTGATAAACTACAAATATATTTATATTTCACCTCATGAATGAAGGCAAATATACATGTCCCAGGATAATGATGCGAAATTGAATTTGGTTGGACCAGAGATTTACTCTCCCAAGCTTTTGGATTCATGTTGGAGTCCATCTTCAGGGAATTTCTCTACTGGAAATTGCCAGCCATCAACACACCAATCAGCCAATAGGAAGGTACCACATAAACATGACTCACAGAACAGCCCAAAGCACGTATTCCAGTAGAGAAATTCCCTGAAGATGGGCTCCAGCATGAATCTGAAAGCTTGGAAGAGTAAATCTCTCGTCCTGGTGACCGACCCAAATTCGATTTTGCATTATATTTCACCTATTCATTAATCAATATACATTATTTAGCAGGCTTTTCCCCATGATAAAGCAAATTGTCGCATTGGCCTGAACAGAAAAGTCTAAACAGCAAGAGGAAATAAATAAATCCTCTTAAATTTTTCAAGGCTCAGAATTAATGAACCCTATGTCAATGCCACTCAGAGGTGGCGTAGCAAATCTATTGAAACTGCACACATTTAAATAAGGCAATCCATCCTGGACCAATATTAGGCTCCATAGCCTTGGTGGTTTTGCTGACGTGGCAACGTTCAAAGATGGGTGACATTTCAAAACATCAGCCTGAAGATGTGCCCCATCTGGGAATCATGGCAAGTGTTTGATAAAATCCTATCAAGGGAAGAAAAGCAAGACTGAGTAAGCTGCCAGTTGGCTGAAATTCTTCTGGGGAAATAATTGCAAGAAATGTTCATAAAACTTGGCTCCATCTTTCTTCTTTCTCAGAAAGAAGCCATTAATCACATTCAAGAAACTAGGAGCCCTTCAACATGATGGAAGTCACCAGAACAATGTGTTCAATTTTAGATTTTTTTTTTAAAGATGAAAAGCATTGGGTAACTGTACTTCTACTAAGCTCCCTCCAACTTTGATGACATAAGTACTTGTAACAAAAGTCGATTAACATGCTGCCTTAAGTAAGCACATCCTAAGGGAAAGGTATAATGCAGACTTGAAGATCCTAGTTAGATTTTAATAAACTCCCACCCTAAAAAGAATGTGGAACTTACAAAGGATAATATAAATGTTTAAAAAAGGATTTCCAAGAAAACGTCTCCTGGTTTCTCTGAATGTTTTTCTAAGACAATAGTGGCAACAATATTGAAACAATTTCAGATACCATCCAAGCACAGTTCAAGGTGCTCACACTAATATGTAAAGCTTTACATGCTTTAGAATCAAGCTACTTGTAGGACCTACCAGGCCCATGCAGATGTAGAGCTTCAGGGCATTTTATGAGATTCACCAGAGATGCATTTGACATCTACAGTAATTCTGTGTTTTCAGTGGACTGCCCATGTTGCAGAACCAACTACTACTGGAATGGAGCAAGTCCCTTCTTTAGTAGTTTGATTACTTTTTCTTCTAATATTGATTAGCTGTGCTTTTGTCACTGAGGTACAAGGCTGACTGGAAAGTCAGGAGTTTACTCTGATCTATCTACAAAAGCAACATGGGCAAGCAAAAAGAAAAGTCCTTTTAAGTGTTAGCCAGGAATTGTTCCCCAATGTAGGTCATGTTCAGTGCAATTGGATCTTAGCCAAACACAAGGATTAAAAGGGAGGTTTCAATTGAAAACTTAAAATAAGTATTGCAGAATTTCAGTATGGATAAAAAAGCCATGTTACTCTATGTAATTTCTTAGCATTAATGTTCTAGGCTTTCTGACAGAGTTGTAGTGGTTAGCTGCACCACAGAAGATCAGGAAATTGTTTTAGCAGAAGTATTTACTGTTCATGTGCGCGTGCACGCACACACACTCACACACACACACACACAGAGAGAGAGAGAGAGAGAGAGAGAGAGAGAGAGAGAGAGAGAGAGAGAGAGAGGGAGAAAGAGAGAGAGAGAGAGAGAGAGAGAGAGAGAGAGAGAGAGAGAGAGAGAGAGAGAGAGAGAGTACTTCTGGAGAACTCAAGGAATCCAGATAAAAAACAAACTACTCTTTGGTCAGACTAGCCTAACATTTCATATGTCAGTAAAGGCTTAGTAAATATTCTTCTTCTTCTTTTTTTTAATAATTTTTATTCAGCTTTTTTAACTTTAAAATCTCATTTCCAATTTTACAGCAGTCCAATATCGGTATCAATCCTATTTACAATTTTTTCAGTTTGTGGCCTATTATTTTATACATTATGTGATTATTTATATACATATATATATAAATACATAATACCTTTAACATTTAACATTATTTGTTATGTTCTTAGGTATATACAGTTTTTCATTTTAATATGATTCCTGTATACTCTTTATGTATTAATTTTACATCTAGTTTCTAGCCAATTATACCACATATTCCAGATCTTGTAGTACTCTGTTTCCTCTCTATCTTTTAATTCCATGGTTAATTTATCCATTTCTGCACAGTCGAGCACCTTTTTTATTATCATTGCGTTTGAAGGTGTGTCTTCTTGTTTCCAGTTCTGAGCAAATGTGATTCTGGATGCAGTTATTATATGAAGCATGATATATTGAATCTTTTTGCCTAGATTTTCCTTTATAATACCCAATAAAAACAACTCTGGTTTCATCTCAATTGTTTGTTCCATAATTTCTTCTAACCATTTTTTAATTTTCGTCCAATATTTCTTAGCTTTTGGGCAGGTCCACCACATATGATAAAATGTCCCTTCTTCATGGTAAATATTCTTCTGTTGTGCATCTTCCCCTGAATGGAATGGAATCAAAAGACAAATGACTGATCTGTTCCAACAGATCATTTCTATCGTTTTATATACTGTATATTCCAATATATGTGTAAGTTCAGCACTTAGTTTTTGCAGGGAAATTTTTCAAAATGTGGAAATGAATCTTGGAGATATTGTAACAATTGTGGCAATAGAATGTGTGAATTAATTAATTAATTAATTGGTCCATTGTCCAGGAGCAGCATATTGCCACAGCTTATCTGAAACTTTCCATCAGAAGGAGAGAAGACACTTGTTAATTTATTCCAAAATTAAAACTAAACAGGTAAAGCAATCTAGTAGGGTTTTTTGGTAAATAAATGGAGATGATGATGATGATTAATGACTGATATTCTGTTGCTGTTCTGTCAGTCAAAAGAGATCATATATAATCATGGTCCTTTCTGCTATTTTTCTCATAGTGCAGCCACTTCATCTGTGAAGGGCAAATAAGAATATTAATTTTACCAGTTGAATTGGATGATATTTTCTTTTGTTTGCAGTGGGAGCACTAGATAAATGGAAAGGAAATGGGTAAATATAATTTACTGGCCAATTATTTAAGCATTTCTTAAAATGTCTCACAAAGTAGGGCTTGAGAGATTAATTCAAACTATTTTCAATGGGAAGTGTGCTAGAGAAAAGAGAGAATTAATTTTAAAAAAGTAAACAAATGTTAATGAATATTGATGAACACCAGTGCCTGCTCTGAGGGCAAAATGGAATGTTGTCTAGATCCGTTTTTTGTACAGCTTCCTTAAACATCTCTGTTAAGTGTTCAAAAGCAGAACATGAAGCAAATGTTCCACTAGGAAATGGTGAGGTGACAGAAAAGTTGAATAATGAAAACAATCCAAAATCAACATGTTGTCAACAGTCTTTGAAGCATGAGTTCTGGCTCTGTTCAGTAATATTTGCACACAAGTAAGACTGCCGGACTATTTGCGAATAGATGATTAATCATACTGGTCTTCATTTTAAGAGTTTCTTTGCTTACAGGAGCATCTATGGATGGATCAGAAAAGTTAAAATGGTGTTTGTGACAACACGATTGAGGCGGTAAAACCATCTTGATTTTTTTTTTTTACCTGTTCTTTCCCACAAATGTCTTGGTTTGCTTAATTCTATTTGCAAGTGGGTACAAACAAAAACTGTGAAGCCAAAGAGTTCTTTGTTTGCTTTGCTTTGCTAGAGCTCACAAAAATATTACCTTAGAAGAAATGGAATACATTGTTTTCAGAAGAGGTTGCATTTACAGGTAGTCCTCGACTTACGAATACAATTGAGCCCAGAATTTATGTTTGCTAAGTAAGAAATTCGTTAAGTAACTTTTGTCCCATTTGACGACTTTAATTGCCACATCTGTTAAATGAACCACTGCAGTTGTTAAATTAGTAACATGATTGTTAAGTGAATCTGGCTTCCCCACTGATTTTGCTTGTCAGAAGGTCGCAAAAGATGGTCATATGACTCTGGGCCACTGCAATTGTCATAAATATGAACCAGTTGTCAAGCTTTTGAATGTAAATCATGTGACCATGGGGATGTGAAATGGTCATAAGTGTGGAAAATGGTCATAAGTCACTTTTTCAGTACCCTTGTAACTTGAAACGGTCACTGAATTAACTGTTGTAAATTGAGGATTACCTGTATTCCTAAAGACATTACAAGGTTGGGAGACTTTGATCTTTTAGAATAACAGAGTTGGAAGGGACCTTGGAGGTCTTCTAGTCCAACCCCTTGCTTAGGCAGGAAGCCCTACACCACTTCAGACAAATGGTTATCCAACATCTTCTTTAAAACTTCCAGTGTTGGAGCATTCACAACTTCTGGAGGCAAGTTGTTCCACTGGTTAATTGTTCTAACTGTCAGGAAATTTCTCCTTAGTTCTAAGTTGCTTCTCTCCTTGATTAGTTTCCACTTTGAAGCTCTTTATTGCCCAGTATGGATGTAGGGGACAGGAAGAAAAGACTCCTGAACTCTTCTGTTTGGGTACAGAATCTGGAGCTGAGATTTGAAACTTCCCTCCATATTCAATGGAAAAGAAACTTCCTTTTCAATCAGATTGTTGGAACTATCATTTATTTAAATAATATATATGCCATACTTCAAAAGAAGCATTTTCTTGGAAAGCTTAGAAAACATGTTTTAGTCAAGATCTAAAAACTTTAAACTAAGAAAAGTAGTTTCTGAATACAATACAGGCAAAGAGTTATAACTTCATGGCAGCGAAAAACCATAACGGCAGACATAATATTAATGGAGAACCTTCACTACAACGTAACAGAGAGTTAATCTTAAAACCATTGTTGAAAACTCTATTTTTCTTGGCTTGCTTTTACTTTTTTTGTTTTACTTTTCAATCTTACTTTTCTGTGTATTGTTAGCCATCTTGGTTTGACGGAAAAGTAGGAGGGAAAGCCAATATAAAAATAAAATTTATATATCGATCCTGCTTTCTGGCTGCCCCCAGTGCACCTGTCTCTTTGGCTGTGGTCTCCTAAGCTTCAAGCTGCTTGAGAAGGAAGCTCAGATGGATAAAGTACTGCTTGCTCAAGTTTATTTCTTCCCTGCTTACAGCTGCTGAAGGCTGTTCCATATGGTAAATGGAGAAGACAGAATCAGAGTGAGATTGGTGACTTATTTCTGGATAAACATAAAAGCAGCTTAGGCTATGAATCATCAGTCTATTGCCAATCATTGAAAAGGTTTTTCAAACTGATTAAAATATTTCCAAACACTTTAAAACATGTAAAAAAAAAACCAGTAAAGTAGACTTGCAACTCATAGGCTAGACATATCAAGCACATGAAACCATAACCCAAGCTCAGCAAACATAATTGTTATGATCATGAATGAAGGCGAATATACAGTACATGTCCCAGGATAATGTTGCAGGATCCCATCTGGGTTGGTCACTGGGGCCAGAGGTTTTGTCTTTCGAGCTTTCGGTCTCATGCTGGACCCCATCCTTGGGGAATTTCTCTCTGGCAGAGTGTGTGCTTTGGACTATAGTGTGTGTTGGTATTTGTAGTAGTTGATTGATTAAGTTAACTTAATAGCCAGCCATCAACACCCCAATCAACTACTACAAAAGCCACACACAACCAGGCACCATATAAATACCACACACAGAATAGCCCAAAGCACATTCTCTGCTAGAGAGAAATTCCCCGAGGATGGGCTCCAGTACGAGTCCAAAAGCTCAGAAGAATAAACCTCTGGTCCCGGTGACCAAACCAGACTGGATCCTACTATGATCATGTAACATGGTGTCTCCAAACAAGCCATATTATGTCTTAACATTATGGGCTAAATAAATAGGCTAAATAAATTGTAGGATTTCCATAACACATTGAACCACAGAGACTGTTTCACAAGTTTCTTAGCATATTGTGTGAACCCTACTTGCCACAGTATAATAATCACCATTCAGCACCTAAGGGTCTCCAATACACTTCTTGTTTCTCTGGCTAAGATTTCTCTTTTCTCGTGTACAGAATTAAATATTATTTTGTCTTCCATTCTCTTTTCCTTTCTTTCCTTGTAGTTTATATCATTGGAAAGTCCGTAGACTTCCCCAGCATTTCTGTGAATAAGGACACATTCAGACTATCAAGAACATATTGTGGAACTGGGACTATTTCTTTTCTACTGATCCAACAAAAGTCGCAAGAGTCAGGAGTAGATTTTTCTGCTGCTTGCTTTACCAGAACTCCCAGAAAACGTAATCCCAATGTGAATGTAAGAACTAAAAATATACAGTAAAATCTGGCCAAGAAAATTAAGAAAGCCTAATCAACCAATAATAACAATAAATCAATAGACTGCCAGAAGTGTGTGTGAAATTTGCCCATTCATCATTCATTCTAAATGGAAAGCTGGCTGACTTTGGTCTAGTTCATTAGGATGCTCACTACCACTCCAGTTTATTACCTGGAAATCGAGTCACAGCAACTGGACTTCTTTTCTCTTTGCTTTTAAACATTTCGCTGCCTATCCAAGTACCTTCTTCAGTCTGAGCAAGCTGGTCAGTGGAGTAAAAGTCCCTGAAGATTTTACTCCACTTGCCGTAACCAACTTTAGGGGCAATACTCATCTCTGTTTCAAGGCCATTGAGCCAGCGTTGTCCAAAGATGTTTCTGCAGTCATGTGGCTACCATGACATCACAAGCACTGTTACCCTTCCCACCAAAGTGGTACCTACCCTGTTTACCCAAAAATAAGACCTGCCCCAAAAATAAGCCCTAGCCTGATTTTTTTAGAGTGCTCTAATATAAGCCATACCCCAAAAATAAGCCCTAGTTAAGGTCGTCATCAGAGGGGGGAATGACCAGCACTGGAGGCAGCAAGGGTGCAGGGGCCGATAGTGTTCGGCAGCAGCTGCAGCTTGCACAGTACAGGTGAGTTGATTACCTGTCCAAGCAGCAGGTTGGAGGCAGAGGTGGGTGGAAGGCAGGCGATCCCGCACCACATGGGCCACGGGAAAGCTGAGAGATGCAAAGATGAGTTTCCCATGGCCAGCCGGCCACTCCCTCCCACTGTCTCTCAGCTTGCCTGCTCCGTTGCGCAAGCAGAAGAAGTGGGCTTCCTGTACATGGAAAAAAATAAGACATCCCCTGAAAATAAGCCCTAGTGCTTATTTTGGAGCCCCCCAAAAAATATAAGACTGGGTCTTATTTTTGGGAAAACATGGTATTTATCTACTTGCATTTGCATGCTTTAGAACTGCTAGGTGGGCAGGAACTGATGTGAGGAAGTGAGCTCACCCCATCGCATGACACTCAGTCTCAAACCTCAAAACTCAGCTGACAAGCCCAGCATCTTAACTGCTGAGCCACCACACTGCCAAGTTGTGGGGGAACCCTATATATATATATATATATACTCCAGGGTGATTTCATTTTTCGCCACTATATATAAGGTCCCCCTAACCAACTTGCTTAGACTGAAGAAGCTACTTGGATAAGCCATGAAACGTTTCAAGCTGTCAGACTGCTCTTTGCTGGTTGCTTACACAAGAGCTGAAATAAAGAGCTGCTTTGGAAGTCTGTCTCCTGTCATCTCTACCCACTATCCAACAGTGGCGACGAGGGCTTGGGCCAGGAGAACTGTGACTAGCTTCTTCAGCACTTTCAACCAGCCAGGCAGTCATCTTCCTGCCTCCTTCTGCCGCTATGTCCACCTTCCACCCGCCGGCGCCTTTCGACCCGACCCGGGAGAAATGGGACTGCTACATGCGGCGATTCGACTGGTTCCTGGAAGCAAACGATATGCTGGGTCTGACCGACACCCGCAAAAGAGCTGTGTTCTTGAGTCACTGTGGCCCCGAGGTGTTTGACACCGCGGAGTCACTGTCAGACACAACTCCGGTCCAGAGCGTCCCGTGGCAAGTTCTTCAAGCAACGCTGAAGCTCCTACATGCGGCGATTCGACTGCTTCCTGGAAGCAAACGATATGCTGGGTCTGACCGACAACCGCAAAAGAGCTGTGTTCTTGAGTCACTGTGGCCCCGAGGTGTTTGACACCGCGGAGTCACTGTCAGACCCAACTCCGGTCCAGAGCGTCCCGTGGCAAGTTCTTCAAGC
>QLTV01004101.1:2290589-2308375 GCA_003457575.1 Thermophis baileyi | reverse complement strand
ATCCAAAAGGCTAAGCAGCTCAGCCCATGCCTGAATTGAATGTTAACTCCTGACCAAATCATCCAGCCTGATTACCTTGCCATTCCAGAAGCTCCATGCCTCACAAACACCAGCACCGACTTCTGCTACACTGAACCACTGCTCCAAAGTAGGTCCAAAGATCCTCTGAGTCTACACAGATTTTACATCTTCCAAACATCAACATCAGTGAACAACTACTATGCCAGCAGAATTTGATTTCAGAATACGACTTCAGCAACAGAGTGATCAATGCCTGGAATTCACTACCTGACTCTGTGGTTTCTTCCCCAAACCCAAAAAACTTTAACCTTAGACTGTCTACTGTCGACCTCACCCCATTCCTAAGAGGTCTGTAAGGGGCGTGCATAAGCACACCAGCGTGCCTACCGTCCCTGTGCTACTGTCCTATTGTCCTCATCTATCTGTATTCACTTTGATTATGTTTATGTTTATACCTATACCTGCTATCTTGTACATGTTTGACAAATAAATAAATAAATAAAAATAAATAAATCCTGGTTTCCTTTTATAACCAACTCTTCCAAACGTAACTGCTTTCTCCAGTGAATTTCCTTGCATGACCCAGCCAAAATAAGTGAGACACAGTTTTGTGATTTTGCCTTCTAGTGAGATGCCTGGTGTACCTAAAGTAATATTCACAACAGCCCTGCACATGTTCTCCAGTTCTCTCCTTATTTATAGATTGCATCACCTTAAACAGATGTAATAAGGTCAGAAAAATAACTACATTCTGCTGACTAATTGCTACAAAATAATTCCTTATCCATGTTTGGCTAGGTTCATTTTCATCCAGTAGCATTCTTGACATTTCCTATGCTGTTTTATCATTCAGAGTTTCTCTGTAAACCAAGGGATTCCCTGAGATCCATGCACAAAGAAAGTCCATACAGATGAGATCCACTCCAAAATCTTATTTCAAGTGGCAGCTAAGGCTTTAATCAAACTGCATGCCAGACTCTCAGAAACAATCCCAAGCTTACTCTGAAGCCCGCTAGTGTCCATCAAGCACCTACCGGTAGTTGGACCTACTGAATATACCTCACAAAAATAAGAAAAGCTTTTGGCCAGGGGATTTGCATGTGCTTAGCCCATTTTCCAGGCTGCAAAAGTGTAGACAAGCAACATGTAATTTTTTTAGGTTCTTTATATCAGATTTGCATTAGAGGAGATTAGGGGACATTTTTGTAGTAAGATAACAAAATAGCCGAGGGCAATGGAAGGTAGAAGGTTGACATCTATCCAGTTGAACACCCCCTACATGTTGCAAAGCTGTTTAGGGTAATTTGAAAAATCAGTGTTATAAATCTGGTTTTTAAAGTTATTTCTAGTATTATCGGAGCTAAGAAGCAAAGGCCATTCAACTAGAGAACAAAACTTTCCAATAACTTTCCTAGCCTGTGATTTAGAAACAGAGAAAATAAGGAGTTCAAGGAAAACATTTGAACATTTTCCAAGCATCAGTGAAAAGTGGCCTTGGCCATACCAGCTGCTAAATAATACATTCTCATTAATTTCAAGGTGACCCGGCACTCATTGATAACTCCCATGTCCGGTTTTAAAAGTATATATTAACATAGGCCTGTTGCAAATCAGTGAGAGTGTTACCTTTGACTCTTTGTTGATTCACTTCATCCCAGATGCTGAAGTGGTTTGATAAAATAACAGGCTCTCTATTGACCCCCTCCAGGAATACCTGCAGGCATTTTTTGTAAAGCTTCTCGAACAACTGTACCGCCAAAGACCAGATGAGATCAAGTCATTGTTATTCTGGATGATCAATGCAGCTGACCAGGATATTATTCAGATAAAAAGAAGCAACAACTGCTCTTCAAGAAAGAGTATTATTAGCCTATTTCGCTTTTCAATTGTTTCCACCATTTACTCACCCACCCATCCAACATATAGCAATAGCACTTAGACTTATATACCGCTTCATAGTGCTTTACAGCCCTCTCTAAGCAGTTTACAGAGTCAGCAGCATATTGCCCCCAACAATCTGGGCCCTCATTTTACCGACCTCGGAAAGAGGGAAGGCCGAGTCAACCTTGAGCCGCTCAGAATCGAACTCCTGGAGTGAGCAGTGAATTAGCCCTGTAGTACTGCATTCTAACCACTGCGTCACCATGGCTCTTTTATACATTTTTCCTCTCATATTTTGCAATAGTTTTGCATAGAAATGGATATTTATAAGCCAGAAAAAGCCAATATTGGAACAATACTTTTTTTATTATGCAAGTGACAGTTACGCATGTCCTTGTGACGGAAGTTTTAGCAAACACTATCTGAAAAAAAAATCACATTCATTTAATAAAAGAGTAGGGGAAAATAGAAGAATACCAGTAGCAAATTCAGATGTGCACAATTGCTCAGGTTATGTCAGCAAACAATGTTAACATCTAAGATAGTTTTCTTTGAACAAAGTTCAGGATAGAAAGAAGAGCCAGAACAATCTTGCTTGTCAAAATAACTACCTTCTCCTTCATTCTTCTTCCTACAGTAACCAATCATATATCTCTGGATTATTTGGCTAACAACCAAAGAGTAATCAATTGTCTCTCTGTTGCTCAAGAGCAACTGGTATTTAGAAGAACGGTATATTTGCTAATATCAAGCTAATAGATGCATCATAAAGTCTTATAGCTCTTCACAATCTAATGTTTCAAGAATCCTAAAATCCATTTTAAATGTCTCTAACTTAGCAGCTGTTTCTTTACAAGGCATTTACAAACTGATAACTCATTTATAAACTTGCTGCCATTATAATCTACAGAAAATGAACGTTAACTAGTCCATTTCATTTGGGGTTCCCAGCTAGGCCATTTATTTCAAAGTCATTTTAGCACCTTATTCATTGGACATGTTTATATAAACATTAAATAGAAGAAAAGAGACACAAATTAATACACACTTAATAGCACCCACGGCTTGTGAAATCCGTCTGACTATAACCTTTATTCTTTTCAGTGGCAAAGAAACATTACTGAATCCCATTGCATATCCTTCTCAGAAGTGAGCCATCTTGTCAAAGGCACAAATATTAAAATGTCCTAGTGAGCAAATTAACCTATGTTTCTTATCTAGTGAATATTTGTTGCACAAAACAAATAGGTTGAGGTTTTCAGCTTCATAGTGGTTTTCAGCTTCATAGTGTTATATGTGACTTGTCTAAGCCAATCCCTACCCCCACCCCCAGTCACAGCTCTATTCTTATTGGGCCTCTTTGCACGCAGAGTATAGGTTTCAGCTATTTCCTGAAGCTGAACAAAATGTCCTTCACACTGGCCCCACTATGATGCTGTGTAGCCTGTTGCAGCTAATACTATATCAACATACTGTATGCTGAAAACTTTCTTCCCTTGCAATAAAGACTTATCTATTGAGTTAAAATAGGAGCTACACTGATTAAAAGCAGCAAACCTAGACATCATATCCTATTGGAGGATTCTAGGTGTTAGTGATAGGCCATTTGCTTGCAATGCAACCCTATACATTCTGTCTATGGAGAATTTCAGTCATCCAGGTCGTGGTTGTCCCAAAGGTGCTTTTTCAAGAGGCAACTGGAGTTTCTTGTTTTTCTTTGAAGATCTTTCGCTTCTCATCCAAGAAACCTGAAGAAGTTTCTTCGATGAGAAGCAAAACATCTTCAAAAAAACCCCAAGAAACTCCAGTTGCCTCTTGAAAAAACATCTTTGGGACGATCTCAAAGGAAACCTTTTCATTTGTCTATGAATATATTCTCAGAATACAGCAAATTCCATGTGTACATGTTTAATAGTCTGTGGGAAACACCTTCTGAGGTCAGGCAAAGAGATGCTGCCTAGGCCATATTCATATTCAGAAAAGAGACACCATAGTCCAGAACTGCATAGTAGATGTAAAAAAATTCTCAGAAGGGATTCTCCCTAGGTTCTTGGTCTCAAAGGTCCGATCTCAGGACCAAAACCAAAACCAGGATGCCACTCATGGTGCCTTCCCAATGGTTTATTGAACCAGAATCTCGGCACACAGTGAGTTCAGACGAACAAAGTTAGCTCTGGGAGCCTCCCAGCTGCCTATGAAGGCTGGAGCCGTGTCCTCTCTCCAGCTGATCTGGAGCTGAGGTGGCGCAGTGGTTAGAGTGCAGCACTGCAGGCTACTTCAGCTGACTTCTAGCTGCAGTTTGGCAGTTCAAATCTCACCGGCTCAAGGTTGACTCAGCCTTCCATTCTTCCGAGGTGGGTAAAATGAGGACCCAGATTGTTGGGGGCAATATGCTGACTCTGTGAACTGCTTAGAGAGGGCTGTAAAGCACTGTAAAGTGGTATATAAGTCTAAGTGCTATTGCTATTGCTATCTGGCCAAACAACTGGCAAACGCTGTCAGCTGTTCAGCGGCTTGCAGGCAAACATGATGAGCTGTTCGGTGGCTCTGCTTCTAGGCCGGTCTCACTCGCCGCTCGCACTTCTGGCTGCCGATGCTGTTTGCTCGTGAGTCCCACCACCCACCTTCCATGATAGGGGTCCCAGAGGTGGTATTCAGCAGGTTCTGACCAGTTCTGGAGAACCGGTAGCGGAAATTTTCAGTAGTTCGGAGAACCGGTAGCAGAAATTTTCAGTAGTTTGGAGAACCGGTAAATACCACCTCTGACTGGCCCCGCCCCCATCTATTCTCTGCCTCCCGAGTGCCAGCTGATCGGGAGGAAATGGGGATTTTGCAGTAACCGTCCCCTGGAGTGGGGAGGGAATGGAGATTTTGTAGTATCCTTCCCCTGCCATGCCCACCAAGCCACGCCCACCAAGCCATGCCCACCAAGCCACGCCACACCCACCACGCCACGGCCACAGAACCGGTAGTAAAAAAAATTGAATCCCACCACTGAGGGGTCCCTCCATTTGTGGCAACCCAGAGATGGCGCTTGGGGTCATCGCCATTTCAGAGGTTGACACTTGGACTGTAAAGGTAGGAGCAGGAGAATTTTACTTTCAGACTTGCAAAATTCTGTTAATGTAGCTTTACAATAAAGTATGATTAATTTATCTGTTATGTTTCCTATTTGGTCTTGTTTCCTATTTGGTCTTCCTGGCTGAAATCATGTTTGAGATTACTTGAGGTAATTCCAAGCAATTATTCTACCAATAACTCTGCAGCAAGTAAATCACTGGATATTTTTTTTCCCAACCAAGGCAAGAGATATATTGTGGGTATGACACAACTCTTTCAAACGAAATATAGGTTTAAAAGCAAAACAAAACACCCAAATGACTGTCTTTTGAATACTAGGAACAAATGGATCATGGTTTGTAGAATTTAATATAGAAATGCCATAATCTTTAATGATTGCATTATCATTGATTTTTATTAAAAAAAGATTTTATATTATTCCTTAACAATATTTTCATAAGAAATGTTATATTTCTTATGCTTTATAAACATGCCTCATTGAATAAAATGTCAGAGGTAATGAATGTCACTTGATTTCCCTCTATTTCCATTTTGTTAATCTTCAAAAGGAGTGAGCCAAATTATTATTAATGATACTTTGATTAAACGCTTGACAGATTGCTTAAGCTTGGTTGGATTTACTGAAAAGGGGGAAAACACAAAGTGACTATTGTATAGGAAACAATCGGAGGATGTTAAAAACATTCCAAACCTATAATTACCAATAAAAGAGAATATTTGTAGCTCAGGGTTGAAATGGGGGGTCCTTGGTGGTCTCTGAGCTTGGTTGTTTTCTTGCAGATGTTTCATTACCCAAACTAGGTAAACCTCATCAGTGCAAGCTCAAAGAGTACCAAGGACTCCTCAAACCTATAATTCTTGCTTAGACAATCGTTTTTAATTCTCCCCTTCCAAGCCAGATTGCTTCCAAGATGATCACCTGGTTACCCTGGAGTAAATAAATAAACTTCCAAGAACCATCTTTGATCCAGTGGCGTATATGTTTAATCCATCTGAGATCAAGACCCAAACCTGTTGGAATTCCAAAGGCTGCATTCAGTGTTTTTAATTTTAGAACATCTCCCAGCTTCCAATGTATAGCATCATCCATCCATATAATACATTTTTGGCTACTCTTACAGTTATTTTCTATCTTTTTTCTAACACTGACTCAGAATTATCCAGCAAGTGTCCATTGCTATGGCTGGATTTGAATCTGGATGTCTGCAGACCTTAACACAATGCCTGTGACATCTTACATTGTCATAACAATGGCCAGGTGATACTATAAATTGCTAGTGCAGCACTCCTCCCAGACAACATATAGTGCCGAATTTCCAGTGCAGGAAATCAAGACAAGCATATAAGACAGAAGAATGCAACCTTTAAAAAAATTATAGATTTTCAAAACCATAATGAAATGTCTTACAACTGAGACCTATTTAGTTTTGTTAAGGGTTTCTTAACTGATTTGTTGCTTTTTCAGGTGCGTTGAGGACACAGCACATAATTCCCAGCCAGCCATAACACATGCTGAACACAAGAGGTTAAGAAAAACTGTCTTAGAAGGACCTGTGAGATCTCCAAATAATTTCATTTATTTAAAAAGGGGGATGTATAAAAATGTTCTGAAGAGGGTCAGCTGTTGTTATTTCTCTCCGACATAGTCCCAGAAAGCTAAAATTTCAGAAGCTACCCAACCCGACTGATTAATTTCCCTTGAAATGAAGCCCAGCCCATTCCACTGTATGCTAAATCAGCACAATGGTATCAGAAAGAGTATTTGTTGCCTGCTGTTTTGCTTTTGTGAATGGCTTATCATTGGTTGGGCACTGAAGTTCTTGTGAAAGTGTGGAGGATGGCCACAATTACTGAGAAACTTTTAACTCTGAGCTTTTGCAAGAGAAGATTACTCAGCTCAGATAAAAAAATGTACAGGCTTACCCCTTAGGATTCTATCACATCTGGAAAGTCAAGGATAGATTAATGCTGGGAAAATCTGAAGCATTGTTACAAAATTTAAAAAAAAACAGGATGTCTTGAGATCAGATTGCGGTTGGGAATGGAGTTTAGCTAGCTCCACATGACTATAATTTGCAAACGTTGCACTTACTCCTGTCTAAGGGGGACTTGTGGTTTTAAGAGAGGAGGAAGGCAAAAAAATAAAAGCTCAAATCTAAGACGACAAATATCCTTCCCACTCTTGTTTTTCCCTTATTCTGTGGTTTTAAATGGCTATAAAGTGAGCTCTTAATGAACGAATGACAGAGTAGCCAAATTGAATGGCAGCATCTTGCCCGTTTCCAGAGCAGGGTGATATTTTGCTGCAAAAGCATGTTATCCTGAAGATCTGTTTTGTTTCCTCCCAGTTCACAAGATAATTAAAGTTTGATTCTCAACTGACCAATGGAAAAGGCAAATAACTTTCCTTTATAATGTTGAACTTCTGCTCCGATTACATTCAGTCTGGAGTGGAGTGTACCGCATAAGATCATCTGCAGTCAAAATGAATATCCAGATGGTTAATCTGATCTCTCTATACCAGAGGTGGGTTCCTACCGATTCTAACTGGTTCTTTAGAACCATTAGTAAACTGGTGATGATGTCACGGAACCGGTTCTTTCGGCGGTCTCCGTGGGCGCCGCCATCTTGGATTTTGCTTCTGCACATGCGCAGAAGTGGATTTTTGCTTCTGTGCATGCACAGAAGCTATTTTTTGATTGCTGCAGGCGTGGGCGCGCGCGCAAAGCACGCGGGCACCCGCGGCGCAACCCTGAGCAAATTGGCAGCAACAGGATCCACAACCCACCCCTGCTCTATACCAGTGTTTCTCAAAGTTGGCAAATTTAAGATGTGTGGACTTCAACTCCCAAAATTCCACAGCCAGGTACTCCCAGGATTCTGAGAGTTGAATTCTACATATCTTTCAAGTTGCCAAGTTTGAGAAACATTGTTCTACACTGAGGAGTATATTCTACTCCAGGCATTCATCATACAGTAAATGTGTGCCAAAGAAGAGCATGAAAACTGAAAATTAGACCTGTGGGACATGCATTCCCATTTCTGCAGGGAGTCCAATTAGACATGCTCAAAAGAAATGTGTTATTTTGAGCCTGCAAGCCCATGGCAGCTGAGTACCCTTTATCCCATAGCAGCTAAAGTATTCCTTGGTTCTAGAATACAAAGACAAGCTGCAGATATGAACAACTGAAAATCAGATAAAAGTTGTGCTCTTAAATATGCGCCAAACACTCAATGGTACATAGCAAGCACATATTTTATTAGTTTTCTCTGTTCCTTTCCTTGGAAAATTCATCCTCCAAAGTCCTCCAATTACCTACTGTATGGTTTTGGAAGACAGACAATATGTGACATTTTAATTTTTTTTTTATTATTGGGGTGAGGGAAGGGGGAAATTCCCAGATAGATTTACTCTGTGTTGTCTGAAGATATATGGAACAGTCTAAAAACCATTTGTGCCTGTGTTACAGAGTTTCACATATTATTCTGTCTCAGTAATTTTGGTTGTGTAGTTGCTGAAAACATCCAAATCATCTGCAATTTCCCTAATATACGTATATTAAAAATAATTTTTCCCCAATACATTTATGCTATTCTGTCATCTCTGCTGAAAGGCTGCCTGCCTTTGGCTTATTCCAATTAAAAACAGTAGATATTACTCCAGATAAAGAAGGATAACATAGCAGCATAAGTGTTTGGGTTCACAGAAGAACCCCTCCACTGCAAGTAACATATTCTTCCTTCCTAGAAAATATATACAGTACTCAGACTGAGATTGATGGAGATTCAGTCGTATGAATCCTACCACAATCTTCAAAGAAGATTTTGCTGCTTCTGCAGACCATATTTTTCAAAAACTGTGTTTATCATCTGAATGCCAGCATTTATCAGTTCTTTCATTTTCGTCTGCAATGCTATCTTTTGATCTTCTCTCCTGAGCTTTTTATTCAGACTAAATTGTACAATGCCTGATGTGGGAAAGGTTTTTTACCTCCCCATCCCCACCCCTCTTATCTCCACAAAAAGCTCTGACTTCTGAAATAAATACATTTCTAACTTCCAGATATAAACTCAGGGCGTAATTTATTTCCACAGAAATGAAAGACTGAACAAATCATCACTGTTTGGACCCACATGCAGAGGTGGGATTCAGCAGGTTCTGACCAGTTCTGGAAAACCGGTAGCGGAAATTTTGAGTAGAGAGAACTGGTAAATACCACCTCTGACTGGCCCCGCCCCCATCTATTCTCTGCCTCCCGAGTCCCAGCTGATCGGGAGGAAATGGGGATTTTGCAGTAACCTTCCCCTGGAGTGGGGAGGGAATGGCGATTTTACAGTATCCTTCCCCTGGAGTCGGGAGGGAATGGAGATTTTACAGTATCCTTCCCCTGCCATGCCACGGCCATCAAGCCACGCCCACAGAACCAGTAGTAAAAAAATTTTAATCCCACCACTGCCTACACATGAATAAGTCAGGCACTATGGTTCATAAACCACATTATCTGGATTCATGCATGCTAAAACAAAGTCAAGAAAACCATATTATAGCTAATCATGGTTTATTGCTTATCACTTTCTCAAAGTAAAATTACTGTGGGAGGGGGTTGTCTGGGACTTTTTAAAGAACGAGGGGGCAGAATTTCTGTTGAATTTCTAACCTACCACTTTATTTTCACTGCATCCTGACGTCCGTTGTTTTTTGTCCAATGACGTCAGTGGCCCAGCAAACAGGACTATGTGAGGAATTTTAAAATGCTGAAATATTTTTGGACCCTAAATGGGAGGCTTATGAGACCCTACTCACTACTTGAGACTCAGAAACAGAACAAAGATTTCCACAGCTCTATTCAAGGTATCCACTTTAGTACTCTTTTCAATACTGATTGGCCATTTGATCCCTAGGTCTCTCCTACCGGTAGGAGCAGAGTCAGTGAACAATTCAAGCCTGGCAAAGAATCCCTGCCTTAATATAATTCATTACAAACAAAGGACTACACATGTTGGATACAAACACTAAAATATTCTCCTATAGGCTGAAGCTGTTCCATGGATAGATGCTTTGAATTCTGTTTTGAACACTTCTGGTTCCAGAAATCAGGAACGGATACAATCTCTGCTTACTCATCTTCTGTTCATAGGTTGTGTTTTAACTAGTGATTTTCAGATTATCTGTGCTTAATTTTCCATGATTGAATTTTACTTCTATTAGTCTAAAGCACATGCGTGCTAGTCGTTTCCGGCTCTAGGGGCGGTGCTCATCTCCGTTTCTAAGCCGAAAAGCCAGCGCTGTTCAAAGACGTCTCCATGGTCATATGGCCGGCATGACTAAATGCCGAAGGCGCATGGAGTGCTGTTACCTTCCCACCAAAGTGGTCCCTATATTTCTACTTGCATTTTTTACATGCTTTCGAACTGCTAGGTTGGCAGAAGCTGGGACAAGTAACGGGAGCTCACTCCGTTACGCGGTGCTAGGGATTCAAACCGCTGAACTGCCGACCTTCTGATCGACAAGCTCAGCGTCTTAGCCACTGAGCCACCGCGTCCCTTCTATTAGTCTCCCTATATTTATTTAAACAGGATAAATATAGGGATACTCCACTAGAGGACAGTGGGGTCTATAGACGTCACAATATTGACCCATAAACTCTGCTTCTTTGGTGTCTGTATATGATGTCAAGATACACATTGAAAAGGTGGGAGGTGTTTTGTGATGCCATAATGCTGCTTTCATCACTCTGACCCCCCCCTCCCCAACTTCTCCCCCCAGGGATGCCATTATTAGAATACATCTAGAACAGGAAATTTTCTTATCTTGCCCAGAAGGCTCAATGGTTAATATCCAGGTCAGGATTATTTCAATGCTTTGGGGTAAATTGCTAAATCTATATTTCATAAAGCTACACATACTCCCAACACACTTCTAAAAGTGATGCAAAGCAGTTTGCATTGTTTGTGACATATGAGCAGACTTTGTGCATACAGAGAAGTCTGTTTTAATAGCTGTCTGGAAAACTTAAAAGAGATGTCATCAGCACACCTATAGCTTATACACAGATGCTTCTTCCAGCTATTAGAACAGCTGGATGAGACCTTGAGGTGGCACAAAGCATCTTGACAAGGAAAATTCTGCTGAATACGTGTCTGACAAGGAGAATGTCTTCACCTCCGTGGCACAAAGCATCATTTCAGTGCAAAACAGTTGCCTCACATAGTCCTTGCTTTTAGTGAAAAGCTGCCACTTGTAATTCAGTGGTTCGCTGTAGCTTGCGTTATGTCCTTAGCTTAGCAGAAAAATCTTTAAAAACACCTCTGTACACAAAAACCTGTTGGGTTTTTGGAATACATGAAAACAAAAGCAATGCATGTACCACACAGAAGTTTAACACATATTTGTCTGGGAAGGTAAGGGGAGAATAACGCTCTGCTGAAAATTAGTGCGTTTGCTGCCAAATTTATTAGCATTATCTGGAATCATTGGGGAATCCCTGAGTGGGTTTATGGGTTTGTAAGTATCTAGTTGGTTTCCAATCTTTGCAGCAGATACTGGCAGGAAATATCAGCACAAATGAGATGTTACTGACTGATAATTACCACACAGCTAACTAAGGGAAACTGCTTCCATCTTTCCTCCCCAAATTATAATTTTCTGTTTTATCATTGCATTCTCAAGATATTCTAGATATCTGTTTAAAAATATGGGGCACATATTTGCTCCACTATAAAAAAAGAAAACGCATGAAGCATGAACTTATCTAATATTCGATCCCTGATGGGATTTAGGTGGGATTTTTCTCCATGTGGTTGGAGAAGTTTTAGGGCTCATGTCTCAGAAGGGAATGTTAGCCTTAGATTTTGAAACCTAAAATGAGATTATAGGCTAGAAAGATGAGCAAGTTTTATTCTTCCACGAACACAGTAAAGAAGATCATGGATTTTAGCACTTATGAGACATCTGTAACAAGAAAAGGTCACTGCTGAGTTTGCCTATATGTTTATTACAGGTAGTTCTCAATTGAGGGACCGAATTTCTAAGTGATGCAGTTGTAAAACACGATGACAGGTGACCACATCACTTAGCAACAGTCTCGGTTGCCATCATAACTCCAGATTCATGAATTGTTAAATGGGAAGCAGAGGGCGTCCCAGGTAAGAAATCTGGGGGTGCCAACAGGGAGGCCCTGGAGGTCCAGCACAGACTGCACACAAGTTGGGGAAGTGTTGCAGCGTGATGTGAAGTCAGGAAGTCCAGGAAAAGAGAGTGTGGGATGCTTGCATGCATGCATGTGTGCTAATACAGGGAGCTTGGGGAACGAATACACTGAGGCTCGAAGGCTCCTGGATTGGGGCTGAAAGGCGAAAGCAGAAGCAGTAGCTCCGTCCCATATTTGGGTAGACCAGGTTGTCCTGATAGACCAGTCTCACTGGGGGAAAAAACACACAGAGGCTCAGAGGCTTCTCCACACACTTCAGTTCTTTGGCTACAAGAAGCCCCTGAATCAAAGCACAGTACAAAGCAACGGCTACTCCTGAAGCCTCAGCTGCCCCAGTCCAGCCTAGCAATGCAGTGCCAAGCTGCTGTGCCCTGGGAAACAGAAAGGGACTTTTTGGCATGTCATAACTCTGTGGCTGCAAGGAACCCTGAACTGCAGCACACTGTGAAGCTCAGCTCCAGCCTGGCCCAACAACATGGGGTAAAGGGCCTTGGCATGCCACAGCTCTGGGGCAGCAGGAGGCTCTGAACTATAGTGCAACAAGAAGCCCTTCACAAAACAAAGCCCAGCCTGGCCCAGCAGCATGGCACAAAAGGGCTTCTTGACACCCTAGGAAGCCACAGTCGTCCCAGGCACTCCAAGCAATGTGGTTCATAAAATTATCTGCCACAATGTCCTACCTGTCAATGACTACTTCAGCTTCAACCACAACAATACACGAGCACACAATAGATACAAACTTAAGGTAAACCGCTCCAAACTCGACTGCAGAAAATACGACTTCAGCAACAGAGTGATCAATGCCTGGAATTCACTACCTGACTCTGTGGTTTCTTCCCCAAACCCAAAAAACTTTAACCTTAGACTGTCTACTGTCGACCTCACCCCATTCCTAAGAGGTCTGTAAGGGGCGTGCATAAGCGCACCAGCGTGCCTACCGTCCCTGTCCTAGTCCTATTGTCCTCATCTATCTGTATTCACTTTGATTATGTTTATGTTTATACCTATACCTGCTATCTTGTATATGTTCGACAAACAAATAAATAAAATAAAATAAATAAATAACTGTCAGTTGTTCCCACTACTGACAAGGTGTGTCAAGCTGGCCTTCAGAAGGCAGCTGCTGGCCATGTGAGGCAATGTTCCCCAAGTTTTGTGAGGAAACTGCCATGTGTGATCAATGAAAGAACCGAGGTGGCGCAGTGGTTAGAGTGCAGTACTGCAGGCTACTTCAGCTGACTGCTAGCTGCAGTTCGGCAGTTCAAATCTCACCGGCAGGCTACTTCAGCTGACTGCTAGCTGCAGTTCGGCGGTTCAAATCTCACCGGCAGGCTGCTTCAGCTGACTTCCATCCTTCCGAGGTGGGTAAAATGAGGACCCAGATAGTTGGGGGCAATNTAAGTCTAACTGCTATTGCTATTGCTATTGCTATTGCTATTGCTATTGCTATTGCTATTGCTATTGCTATTGCTATTGCTATTGCTATGAAAGAAAGCCTTGTTCCAGAGTTCTTAAAGTCAGGTAGAAAAGAGGATAGATGGGAGGGAAATGGGAGGACTTGAAGCACCTCTGCAGTTGTAAGTGCTGTCAGGCTACCAAGTGTCTAAATTTTGTTCAAAATAAAATGGAGGTGCTATCACAGCCAAAATTTCAGGGACCTTTTGTATGTCCCTTTATTCAGTACTGTATCTTCAAATGGTCACTGAACAAAAATGTTGTAAACGGACGACTACCCAAATTCAAGGGTAGTGCGGTGCTATTAGATTTAAACATGATTTCTTTCTTACATATTTGTTTAGCCAAGTTTATGCTTCTTCGTTCTCTAGAAACTTAAACCAGTATGCATAGTTCTCTTCCATGCATACCTCCTTCCTTTGGGTTTAGCCTTAGTCTAAAAGAAATGATTGACTAGGGGAAATATTGAGTCTCATGCTTGAGAAGGAACTTAATCTGGATTTTCACAGATCCAGCCCAACACTCTTGTTCAATTAAAAAGTTGATGAAAGGCTTATTGCATTGTTACTAAAGACAAGATAGCACATGTATTTTATAGAAATGTGGCCCTTCCTGGATTGCTCTTTTTTTTACAAGAAGCCCTAGCTGGCACAACATGTAGTTGCCTGTATATGCCCATGTAAGACTGCTACTTTAGGAGCTGCATTGGTTGTTAGTCAGCTTTTGGATGCAATTCAGGATGGTTAAGGATGGTTGTCACCTTTAGGCCTTAAGTGATATGGCCAGGGGTAGGCTGCTGGGGGTTCACAGGGGTTCGGGAGAACCTCTAGCTAAGATTCTGTGCAGTTCGGAGAACCCCCAAATCCCACTCCTGGCTGGCCCTGCCCCACCCCTCCCAGGAGTCCCCACGCGGCCCATTTTGGATGCAGGTAAGTGCAGGGCGCGTGCGGAGGCTCGGGGAGGGCAAAAAACGGGCCTACCGGAAGTTTGAGAAGGCCGGAAATGGGCCTATTTCTGGCCTCCAGAGGGCCTCCAGAGCCTGGGGAGGCTGTTTTCGCCCTCCCGGAGGCTTGAGGAAAGCCTCCAGAGCCCGGGAAGGGCAACCCACCCACCCCTGCCATTGTGCAGGAGGCCAACTAGGCCACGCTCACCATGGCCACGCCCACCCAGCAACCAGGCAGAGAACCCCTTGCTAAAAATTTTGAAGCCCACCCCTGGATATGGCTCTTGGATGCCTACGAGACTGCCTGCCCGTGAGATTGTAAAGAGAGTTTATTGAGGCTCTTTGAGAGAATGCCAGGATCTACAGGAATTCTACCTGTAATCCAATACTACCTGTGCTTTTTCCCAGTTGAAAAACCTTAAGCTTGGTTTGGAATCTTCGAGGCTTTGCTTTGTCGAAATATTTCTTTTCCATAACATAATACAAGATCTGAATGCTGAAGATGCTATCTTGCTTTGCAGAGCTGCATTGGGCAATACAGTATCTCCTGCTTCTGTTTAAGCAATTACTAGGGAGCATTGGTTGAGTTCATTCAAATTCTTTTTGAGAACAAAATTGTATAGAATTTAGAGCTCTTATCTCGGCAAGGCCATAATTCCACAAAGATTTCTTTGTGAGAGATTAAATGCATCGACTGTCAAAATCAGTCAAAAATCTGATGTGTTACATCGCAGGGGATATACTGCCACATTAATTCAAACTGTAAACTGCTGCCTCTGAGGATTTAGCTAAAATATACCAAGATTTAATAAGAGTTTGCTACCAGTGTGAATGGATACTAGAATAAATCAATTTGTTCAAAAAATCCTAATTATTTGGAAATATGGAAATACATGATGATTGACTTAGGTTATATAATACGCTTCCTAAAAATTCTTAAATTGCTTTTGCCTAATTGTTGTGGGACATCACATAAGCTATCAATTTACAATATAATACTATAGATAGAGTGCAAGCTTACATGTCCATTTCTTTTAACTTAACTAGTATGGTTAAATTATATTTAAAGATGGTGATCTGAAACCAAGGAGACCTAACATGGATAATATTCTGTGGCAAATAATAATATTTCAATGAACTTTTATGCTGCCTGACTCATAATTGTATTAAAATATATTATGATATTTATATTAATATTAAATTAAATATTATTAATATTAGCCATATTAAAGATATTCCATACAGGTTACTTATTCATTCCTGCACTGAGTGAAGATTTATTAAAGTTCAATTTTTAAATTGAACTTTATTTAAAAAGACATTTACTGAATGTCTCGCCATCATAATCACCCCCTTATTTAGTGGTCCATAGAATCCCTTCTCCATACTGAATCACTGAATAAAAGGAATCCAATGTTTGGTTGGAAAAATAACCAGAATTAAACCAATTGGAATGGAAACTAATCAAGAAGAGAAGCAACCTAGAACTAAGAAGAAATTTCCTGACAGTTAGAACAATTAAACAGTGGAACAACTAGCCTCCAGAAGTTGTGAATTTTCCAACATTGGAAGTTTTAAGAAGAGATTGGACAACCATTTGTCTGAAATGGTATAGGGCAGTAACGGCTAACCTTTTTGGCTGGAAACTGGAGCGCGAGCACGCGCATGTGCATATGCACGCACACGTGCCGGAGTGCCGGAATCCAGAAGAGCAGCTGGCTGCCGTGTGCATATGCACCGCCCAGCTGCTCTCTTCCAGGTTCCGGCATGCGCAGCTGCTCTCTTTTGGGTTCCAGTGCACGCATGCGCACGACGGAACCCGGAAGAGTAGCTGGCGATGGCACGTGAGCCCACAGAGAGGGCTCTGCGTGCTACCTCTGGCACACGTGCCATAGGTTCGCCATCACAGGTATAGGGTTTCCTGCCTGAGCAGGGGGTTGGATTAGAAGACCTCCAAGGTCCCTTCCAACCATGTTATTCTATGTTCTGTGAGAGTATCTTGCTGACCTTGGCTGCTCTCAAAAAGCAATATTTATTTGTTATTTATTTATATCCTGCCTTTATTAATTTTACAAATAACTCAAGGCAATGAACATATCCAACACACTTTCCTCCTCCTCCTATTTTCTGAACAACAACAACCTCTGTTGTAGGTTGGTCTGATAGACTGTGACTGACCCAAAGTCACCCAGTTGGCTTTCCATGGTGAGATTTGAACTCACAGTCTCCTGTTTTCTAGCCTGGAGCCTTAAGCACTAGACTAAACTGGCTGTAAATAGATGAAACTGGTCATCGATTTATATCACTGGTTCAAACTGGATAGAAAATAAAATAAATAATAAATAAAACTAATTTAGGGACCACTTAGTTATGCCACCTCTATCTAAATATACATTGATCCATTTCCCTAAAAACAATAGCAACCCTCCAGACTGAAAAATTCAGTTCACTTTCAGAACAAGTGGGCTAGCTGGGAAAGGGAAATGTTTTAAATAGCAGAGTGCTCTGTGAACAAAGGCTGTTAATTGAATGGAAAATGCTCTGAATGGCTCCCAAAATCTGTGCTGGGCTTGAGCACACAAAGAATGATAATATTACATAGAAGGCTGAGAGAACAAGACTGCAGCTGATCTTGAGACTGAGATCTTCCATTGCTTTTCTCACATTTCAGTGGAGATAATGACGATTGAATTAGGGATCTATTCCATACTTATACTTACACTTACCTTCCCACAGGATTGAAATTGTTGTGTTCCGACTTAACAAGCAGGTATTTGCATACCCGCCGCTGATTGGGTTAAATCAGTGGCGGGGAGTTTGAAGCGTTGTCACTGGCCAAGCGGGCTGCGGGGAGCTCCATAAAGGCGGCTTCCCTGCCGCCAGCCGCCAGTCTGCTGTAGTTAGTGCTAACCGCTATTAAAGTGCTGAACGGGTCTTTTCGTCTTGGCTGTTATTCCCGCGCCTATCTAACACTGGCGACGAAGGCAGTGGGAGAAGACGACTGAACAAAGGCACCTCGTGGCATCCTTCGGCCATCTTAGCAAGTTCCGACCTGCACCGGCCAAACAACAGGATGGCACAACAGCACTCTCCAGCACCAGCATTCTTCAATCCACAACCAGAAGAATGGCGCACATATATGTCCAGATTTCGCATGTTTTTGGAAGCGAACAATTTTCAAGACTTGCCGAACA
>QLTV01004101.1:2251253-2268263 GCA_003457575.1 Thermophis baileyi | reverse complement strand
AATGCTGCTTCATTCACCATTAATTGGTGGATTATTGAATGATATACAAACTTTTAGGAAGGCAGTCTGTCAAGGCATGATATAGGGCAGGGGTGAAATGCGCCCGGTTCGCTCTTACCTGTCAGTTGCCGTAGAGCCGGTCGCCAAGGTAGCGTGAGGCGCCGCCCACCCACCCGGACGCCGCCCAGACGCTGCCATTTGGGTTCTTTTACCCTCTGCAAATGCACAGAATGCTTTGCGCATGCGCAGACGGTAAAAGAACCCAAATGGCGGCATCCGGGCGGGTGGGCGGCACCTCGCGCTACCTTGGCGACCGGCTCTACGGCGACCGACAGGTACGAGTGAACCGGGAGCATTTCACCCCTGCCCAAAGGTGCTTTTTCAAGAGGCAACTGAACTTTCTTTCTTTCTTTTTTTTTTTTGACGATGTTTCGCTTCTCATCCAAGAAGTTTCTTCAGCTTCTTGGATGAGAAGTGAAACGTCTTCAAAGAAAAAAACAGAAAGTCCAGTTGCCTTTTGAAAAAGCACCTTTTGGACAACCATGACCTGGATGACTGAGAATCTCCATAGACATAACTTTACTTTTTTTCCCTTTTTTTTCCGCTCCTTTTTCCCCCTTACTTTTGCTTTAGACTTGTCTTTTACTTTATGTAAATTTCTCAGTACATATAAATTAGAACAAAATATTGACCAATTGGGGTCACAGGTTATCCGGTGCTATTTGAAGAAAAACCCTTAAGCCAATGGATTCTAATTATAAGGAAATGGATTTCCACTAAAATGTGTAGTCATCCCAATTGTACTAGAACAAGGCATTCAGAAGGGGTCTCCTCCTTGGCAGTTTTTTAAGCAGAGATGGTAAAAGATGCGGCATCAGCAGATTGCACTGGCAGGTAGAGGGGTGACATAACCTTTGATGTCTCTTCTAGCTCTGAGATCTGATGAATAAGCTGGCTACCGAGAATAAAGAAATTGACTATCTTTGCAAAAGGCAGGCTGGTGACAAATGTTAAAGGTAAAGGTAAAGGTTCCCCTCGCACATATGTGCTAGTCGTTCCCGACTCTAGGGGGCGGAGCTCATCTCCGTTTCAAAGCCGAAGAGCCAGCGCTGTCCGAAGACGTCTCTGTGGTCATCTGGCCAGCATGACTAAATGCCAAAGGAGCACGGAACACTGTTACCTTCCCACCAAAGGTGGTCCCTATTTTTCTACTTGCATTTTTACATGCTTTCGGACTGCTAGGTTGGCAGAAGCTGGGACAAGTAACGGGAGCTCACTCCATTACGCAGCGCTAGGGATTCGAACCGCCGAACTGCTGACCTTTCTGATCGACAAGCTCAGCGTCTTAGCCACTGAACCACCGCATCTCCCTACATTCCTAACAAATGTTAGGAATATACAAAATAATTTATTGGAAGCACACATTTCCCTGTTTCTCCAATGAGCCAACAAAATCAAAGAAAGAATATACAACTTTCAAATAACTTTGGAAAATAATTAGGATATTATGATTTGATTTGATTGATTGATTAGCCCTTGGGCCATATCAAAGTGCAGAGTTCCAGAAACAAATTATTACTAAAATTTGATAAAAGCAATTTAAAATGGAATTAGATAAAATACAATTTAAAATGAAATTGGAATAAAATACAGTCTAAAATGAAATTGGAATAAAATACAATAATTTAAGATATAGATAAAATTATATTTCGGTATCACCCCTACAATCTACCCCAATCAGTCCCACATATGCAAATCTCAACCAAACCATTTTGCTTAAGTACTGTGCTGTGTTAAATGTTATTTTCAGATTCTGGCCGCACATAAGGTAAGTTGTTTTGATATGGGGATCCCAATGGGTCATTCGTTTGGTATATAGACCAAGGTACCTGTCTCTCACCCTCTTATACAGGCAACAATCAAATAGGATGTGAGCCAGGTCTTCTACCTCTGCCGCTCTGCAAATGCAGAGATATTATGTGAAAGAACATTTGATATGTGTCCATCCAAGGAGCTAAAGGTTTTGTAGATACCTGATCTGATCATAAACCCTAATAAACATGGGCTTGTAACTGTAATGTGATCCTTTCAATGCAGGAATTCTAGGACCACGGTCTTCCGATCAGCCAAGATCTCCATCTTCTAGGGACTTTTTTCTCCTTCCACTTCACCTTAGAACTGTCAAGCTCTTACCAGTAAATGCCATCAGGCTCCATTCATGTGCTGTACACATGCTAATTGCAGCTTCCTAAGCATTTCCCATTGTTTCTTCAAATAGCAATGTTCTGCCTTCAGTTAGTTGGCTGACAGCTGGGTGAGTTTATCTTTCCCTGCTTAGTGTCAGGTGCGCACTTACCGCTTTCCAGCCTCTTTGGGGGAAGCCTAATTATAGAACTCTTCTTCCTGCTTTCACATTTTCAGTGAAGCAGCTGCATCTCATTTGAACACAATACAAAAATGGCACCTGGGTTTTTTCTCCCCAGGGTTAATTTAGATTTCAATCCCCTTCCACTCCTATTTCCTCCCCCCCATTATTTTTTTTTTTCGTTTTTGCATACACGGTCACTGAAATGAGAGTTTCTATTGTTGGCTATGGGATTTCTGTATCACAAGAAGAATGACATCACCAGCTACATCTTCCAGAGTTCATATATGGGACTAACTACTGAGAAAGATGGTACAAGTTGCTGTTTTTTATTGCCAGCTACTCAGGCCAATTGCTAAAAATTAGAGGAGATAGAAAAGGCAGCACTGTTGTTTGTTAGATTCTTTGAGTAATCAGTATTATCTTTCCTACTTACTGTATAGCCTGTGCACATGCCAGGAGGAAGCAATTTTCTGGGGGGAATAAGAACACACTCAGAAAATAACTACCATAAGAAGGAAGGAAGGAAGGAAGGAAGGAAGGAAGGAAGGAAGGAAGGAAGGAAGGAATCTTGTTTTCTCTCTACCATCCCAATAAGATCTTTGTGAAGTCTAAAGACATTCCAGGAAATGTGTATAATGCTAGATCCTATTGCTTTACTCTGTAGCGTGCAAACATTCTATTTATCTGATTTGTATTTACTTATTTTTAAGTTAGGGGACAAGAAGCCTGATGGAGAGATGCAAACTATCTGCGTAAATCCTGGATAAATCCTCTATCTGTGCCCACTTTTGTTCTTCATTTTGGCTTCAGAATCTTCTGCCTATTCCATCCATAGTTGATTAGCTCTTGTTGGTCTGTACTCAAGTACTGTCAGAGAATAGCAATAGCAATAGCAATAGCACTTAGACTTATATACCGCTTTACAGTGATTTACAGCCCTCTCTAAGCGATTTACAGAGTCAGCCTATTGTCTCCCCAACAATCTGGGTCCTCATTTTACCCACCTCGGAAGGATGGAAGGCTGAGTCAACCTTGAGCCTGGTGAGATTTGAACTGCCAAATTGCAGGGAGCGGACAGGCAGCAGAAGTAGCCTGCAGTATTGCACTCTAACCACTGTGTCACCACGGTTCTTATACCTAATCTCATACCACCAGTGGTGACTGCACTGGAGAGACCAATTCCATTGCTCTCTTGGTATTCCCAATTTGTTATTTCCAGATGGATTCAGACTACAATTCTCAGAATCCTAATCTTTATCCATGTTAGAGGAAAAGCACAGGTTCATCTTGTGTGTCACGAGTGCCCATTTTGGGACTGGAGGCTCTACCTACGGTACCTCATGCCTTAGTATGGTAAGTTAATGCAATGTATGGTTAATGCAATGTATGGTTAATGCAATGTATGGTTGTCTTTGAAGCACATAAAAGTTGCCACTGGTCCAAAATAGCAGTTTCTGTGCTACTAGGATTCATAAGAATTTACTATCAAGTGTAAAGAGCCGAGGTGGCGCAGTGGTTAGAGTGCAGCACTGCAGGCTACTTCAGCTGACTGCTAGCTGCAGTTCAGCAGTTCAAATCTCACCGGCTCAAGGTTGACTCAGCCTTCCATCCTTCTGAGGTGGGTAAAATGGGGACCCAGATTGTTGGGGGCAATATGCTAACTCTGTAAACCGCTTAGAGAGGGCTGTAAAGCACTATGAAGCGGTATATAAGTCTAAGTGCTATTACTGCTATTTCAGAGCTTGCTTTTATGTAGTATTTTCAGTGTTGGATAGGATAATCTTGGCCAATCTGTATTCTGTTTTCAATAGACCCCTTGCACAGGTTGTATTATTAATTTATGACAGACACCACCCATTGTGTGGTAAGTAATTATAAAAGTTACAACCAACAGAGCAGAGAATATGGCCTGTGGATTGATGCCATTTGCAAGTATTTCATTAAATTGGGGACAGAAAAGTCTGGGATGTTATTCATTTAGAAAGGTGGCTTACTAGAGATACAAATAATAGGTTTTTACAAAACTTAAAAGGAAATTTGACTTGAAGCTGATTCTGTCAAATCTTTGTACCCAACTGAAAAGTGACAACAAATTCTCAAATCAAATTTTAGGTTTCTCCATTGTTTTAACCATATTTAACCATGCGTATTCTCAAAAGCCCTTTTTTGTAAATTGATTCACGATATCAAATCAGTTCAATGCATCAGTCTCAATTTTCTAAATTGATTAAATGGATAAAACAGAGCAGATTAGTGATCCAAATCAAGGCAACCATTTAAAATGTATAGGACCTGTTTTATACACCCCAATAATAAACTACATTGCATTCAGTGAGTTCAGTTGCTTACTGTTAATCTTCTAGAGAAATAATGTGCATTTACTTCAAAGCATGTTATAATCTGTAATTGAAATTTGCATTTAGAACTTTCTCCAGCACTGCAGTGTTTATGCGATTTCACTTAAAGAGAATTGTTTTTTCAACATAGCACTAAACTTCATTATTTAAAATAACTTAATTCCTTTACTTACCACAAACCAAAATCATTAGCATAGGAAGATAACACTTTCACAAATGTACTTGCTAGGAAAAGACAGATGCTACCAGTTTTCATAGTACCTTTGAAGTAATCAAATTTGCATTTGCAGCCTAACTATATGTTAGGACTGCAGTTCAGTGTTAAATACAATTAATTTTAAAATAATACACAAAATAACTATGTTTAACTGTATCACTGTAATGGAATATGCACGTAGAGAAGTGGGGGGGGGGAGAATTCTGGCTAGAGCATTTTGGTTTCCTAGGGTGGCAGCATATTCCAAAGAGAAGCCCAAAATAAGAGGCTGCCCAGTCTGAACTGAATGGGGAAGGGAGGATGAGGTTCAGGATAGTCACATCCTAGAACACGGGTGTCAAACTCAGCATGTCACGTTGCTATCACGTGACATATCACAATGTTTTTTCCCTTCACAGAGCTGGGGTAGGTATGGCCTGTGCGTGACACATCTGGCCGCAGGCCGCCAGTTTGACATCCCTGTCCTAGAACTTCTTGGGGTATATCTATTTGGTTAGAAGGTTGCAGCTTTAATCTGGTGAGGTTCTGTATATTAGGTGTAAGCAAATAAAGACCTGGCCTCATTTGGATTTCATGGTGTCATCTTTGGGCTTTGGCCTGACAAACACCTTCATTAACTAGATGCCATTTTATTCAACTTCATTGAAGAACTCACCAATTATTCCCCTCTAAGATCCCTTAAGAAATCAAGTAGCCATATTCAGTTAGATCGAAATTAAATTGTTTGAACTTGGTTCTCATTGAAAACAATTGATCTAATGCCTGACTAATGATTTCAATGAAAATCATTTCAGCTAATTTAATTCTAGCTCCATCTTAAAACGAAATACTATTACTTATGAAGAATATTGATGGTGTGGTGGCTCAGTGATTAAGACATTGGGCTTGTTGGCAGGAAAGCCAGCAGCCCAGGTTTGCGACCCAAGTGCCACACGATGGGGTGCGCTCCCATCCTAGCCTCAGCTCCTGCCAAGCTACCAATTCGAAAGCATGCAAATGCAAGTAGATAAATAGGTACCACTTTGGTGGGAAGGTAACAGTGCTCTGTGATGTCATGCTGGCCACATGACTGCAGAAATGTCTTCGGACAGCGCTGGCTCAATGGCCTTAACATGGAGATGAGCACCATCCCTACTGTTGGCGACAACTAGTGGAGTAAAATCCACAGGGACTCCTTTTTTATGAAGAATATTAGGATTTGAAAGTCCTAATAGATTCATGTCAAATGAACTAGAACTACTGATCATATCCACTTGGAAGATAATTCCAAAGGATTTATTATTCCAGAAACAGTATTTATTCTAGACTTACAGTTGGATATTGAAAGGAATTCTGCCTCTGAACCTGAATGTGGCAATTTTGCTTCCAGCTGATCTATAGCAGGAATCACAGGTGTCAAGTCCAACTAGCATATGTCTTGTTATGGAAAGATACACAGTGGAGAATTATTCTTCATCTGCTGTTTATGTTTTGTGTTCAGTTGAATTTTTAATTGTGATTCCAATATGATTGCATAACTACTGTTTTTATTTATATTTTTAATTCTTGTTTTTAATTGTTGTGAGCTGCACTTTTGTGAGAGGGGTGACTAGTTAAATTTAATAAATAAATAGGTTTGGATTAACTTCCTAAAGATACAGTCATAATTCAAGCAATGCAAAACCCTCTACAGAGAAACATGCATCTTCCTGAGCTTCCTGAAATGACTATAAGAATTCCCTCTGTAAGTAAGTTGGCTAATCTAAACCCACCCAGTTGGCACAAAGTTTTTTAGGGAGAGACTTAAAAATACCTGGCATGATCCATTCCACAGTTGCATGTTATGGATTCTGATATTTTGAACATGACTGGTAATTGATTAAAGGGATTTGTCTCTGGGTTTTCACACATCAAGCAGTTACAACCTTGCTGATTCCCCCATTCTTCTTGACTCATTGATTCTTCTTTCACAGAAAGACAGATAAAGAGATAGAAATTTCATCTTTATTGTTCTATAGAACAAAACCACCTAAGTGCATTTTCATATTGGTCACTCTTGTGAATTCTGATGTGAATCAACATTCAGTATTTTATTATGGTCATTTCTTAAATAGTTAATTTTACTTCATTTGGCTTACAGTATTTCTATATTTCTTGATATTCCTAATACTTACTTCCACATACAGTAACAAAGTGGGCAAAACTATAACATCATACACAGCCATTTGTATTATTTTGACAAACATTCATCTCTCATAATAGAGACTACTCATGACCTTTCTATCATTATTTCCACGTCTTTAAATTTCTCCATCCATCTTTACTAATCATTCTACCACGGTATACAAATTTATCTGTTTGCTCTCAGTTCTTTCCCTTTATGAATAACTTGCAATTGTTCACCCCATTTTTCTCTGTCAAACATAACTACCTTGGTCTTCAAGACATTATTTTTCAAATCTGAATTTCTTGTTGTATTATACAATCTAACACTGATTATAAATCACTCAGATACTCAGCCAGCAACACAACATTGTAAGCATATAAAAAGTATGCATGCTGTCATAGCCCAATAATTCTAAATCATGAGTATATCTTATACATTTATTCATAAATATGTATTAATAAATATATTAAATAATCAATCAATTTTGAATAAAACACATCCGTTTAATTTTTAAGTATTCAGTTTTCTTTTACATGCTTTCATCATATTCCTCTCCTATTACATAATGTAAAAACAACCATCACCATCATATTTGTCCAAAACATTCCACCTTTCTAGCCTATTTGTTTACTGTATTATATACTTTCTCTAATAAATATTCTTTCTTACCCCGTTTCCCCCAAAATAAGACATCCCCTGATAATAAGCCCAATCGGGCTTTTGAGTGCATGGCAATAAGGCCAAGCGCTTATTTCAGGGTTCAAAAAAATATAAGACAGGGTCTTATTTTCGGGAAAACACCGTATATTCATATGTGTCTCAGTAACCTGTTGAAGAGAGAGATACGTGGTCTGTATGTTAGCTGTCCAGCATAAACCACATTATACTTCCCAAAAAATTGCTTCTTTTTATTTCTCATATTCCTTCCATCAATATTATACAAAACACCTTCCCAGACCTAATTTAAAAATTACTCCCCTGTACTTTTGCTTTCACTCGGTTTTTCCCCTCCATATAAAAAAAACAATAATGGATATCTTCCAATTGTCAAGCTTAGATGCAATCTTCACACATTGTCTGAATAATTTATATCACTGTTGCTATATTTTGTTTTTAATCGTTTACTGTTTGCAGATCTGTAAATTGCTCAGTCAGTCATGATTAGAGCAGCCTATAAGCCAAACAAACAAATTAGATATAAGTCACACCTATTGTATATTTTAGTGTTTCTCCAGTAATATCATCTATATCTTACTATTTTTCAACATTCTCACTTCCTATTCGTTGTGGGGGTTTTGCCTTGATGGAAGAATTTATAGCATTTGTTTCAACATATTGCTGCCATTACCACAGAAATTTCTAAAATGTTCCTTCAAACATTCCAAATTATTTCATCAATTTTATCCTTAATACCCTTTGTTCTGAGGTAACTCCTTGTTTAGCCCTTTTCATACATTTCCTATCTTTATCTCTTCTCTCTCTCTCTCTCTCTTCTATTGTCTGTCTGTCTGTCTATCTATCTATCTATCTGTCTATCTATCTATCTATCATTCTATCTAGCTCTCTATCCATCTTTCTATCTATCATTCTATCTATCTATCTATCTATCTATCTATTATCTATCTATCTATCTATCTATCTATCTATCTATCTATCTATCTATCTATCTATCTATCTATCTATCTATTATCGATCTATCTATCTATCTTCTTTCTATCTATCTATCTATCTATCTATCTATCTATCTATCTATCTATCTATCTATCTATCTATCTTATATCTATCTTCTTCATCATCTATCATCTATTTAACTATCTACCTGCATTTTAGTTAAAATTGGTCTGCATCTTGTTTGTCTCCACCAAACGTATGTGTTCCATAGTGTCTGATTAGTAACTATTTGTTATATGTAAACATATTTTACAATCGAATTCTCTTGTCCTCAGTTTTGCAGAAAATATTTTCTTAAGTGCATTTTTCTAATCTGTAGCCTCTTTCACTTCATCATTCTCCAAGCTTTCTTTTTCACACTTTCCATTCATTTCAGTCACTCACTTCAGTGGCTCTCTGTGACATGGTGGGGATCCATTTTAACTTTGAATGGTCACTAGGTGACTGATCATAAGTCAAGTGCTACAGGTAATCCTCAACATCCTTACATGTTACATCCTCAAACCCAGGGGTGGGTTGTGGATCCTGTTGCTGCCGGTTTGCTCAGGGCTGCGCTGTGGGCGCTCACGTGTTTTGCATGCGCGCCCACAGCAATAAAAAAATAGCTTCTGTGCATGCGCAGAAGCAAAAATTCGCTTCTGCGCATGCACAGAAGCAAAATCCAAGATGGCGGTGCCCACGGAGACGGCGAAAGAACCGGTTCCGTGACGTCATCACCAGTTTACTAACAGTTCTAAAGAACCGGTTAGAACCGGTAGGAACCCACCTCTGTTCAAACCCCCAAAACTTTAACCTTAAACCAGGGGTCCCCAACCTTTTGGACTTCAGGGACCACTACATTCATAATTTTAAATCCCATGGACCACTAATACGAATCCAGTGCGCCGCTTGCTGAAGCGCCTGGACTCCCAGTGACAGGATGGGGTCCTTCAGGCATTCTGTCCCCCCCCTCTCTCTCTCTTTTTCTCTCTCTCCCCCTCTCTCTTTCTCTCTCTCCCTCTATCTTTCTCTCTCTCCTCTCTCTCTCCTCCCTCTCTCTTTCTCTCTCATCTCTCCCCCCCTCTCTACCTCTCTCTCTCATCTCTCTCTCCCCCTCTCTCTGTCTCTCTCTCTCTCATCTCTTTCTCTCTCTGACATCTCTCTCTCTTTCTATCTCCCCCCTCTCCCCCTCTATCTTTCTCTCTCTCCTTTCTCCTCCCTCTCTCTACCTCTCTCTCATCTCTCCCTCTCCCTCTCTCTCTCATCTCTCCCCCTCTCTCTTTTTGTCTCTCTTTCCCCTCTCTCTCTTTCTACCTGCCTTTCTCTCCCCTTCTGCCTTTCCCTCTCCCCTCTCCCTCTCCCCCCCCTCTCTCTCTCTCTCTCCCCCCTCTCCCCCCCTCTCTCTCCCTCTCTCTCTCTCTCTCATCTCTCTCTCCCCCTCTCTCTCTGTCTCTCTCTCTCTCATCTCTTTCTCTGTCTCTCTCTCTGACATATTTCTCTCTCTTTCTCTCTCTCTCATATATATATATCTCCCCCCCTCTCTTTCTCTCTCTCTCTCTGTGTCTGTCTCTCTCTCTCTCTCTCTCATTCTGATTCTCCGGCATTCTCTGGGTCTCGTGGGCACTCCTTCGGCCTTTGTTGGTGCTGGATGCTTCGCTCCTGCTCTGGAATTTGGAGCAAATCTCCATCCCCTGCCCTTCCCTTCTCAGGCCAGGCAAGGAGTGACTGGGAGGGGAGGGCGAGGGGTGGGCCAGCCACTGGTGGGTTCAGCTGACAGGAAGCCACAGCAGGGGGAAGAACAAGCCACAGGTTGCCGACACCCGTTGCTTCAGCCCGCCTGCACTGCCCCCCCTTGCACCATTACCTCATTCCGGCCGGCGAGGGCTGTGCTGCAAAGTTGCAAGTTTCACGTAGCATCCTCTACGGTGGAGATTTCCAACCCCACCATGAGCTGCCTGGCCGGTCCCATATTCCAGAGCTCTAGTCACAGGACTGGCCATTAGTCATCCTGGAGCAGCTCCTCTACCCGGGTGTGCCGCGGACCACCAAAATTTTCTCACGGACCACCAGTGGTCCATGGACCACCAGTTGGTGACCTGTGCCTTAAACTGTCTACTGTGGACCTCACCCCATTCCTAAGAGGTCTGTAAGGGGGCGTGCATAAGCGCACCAGCGTGCCTACCATCCCTGTCCTACTGTCCCCATTTATTTGTACTCATTTCCTGTGTTCATGTCCATGTTTATACTTATACCTATTTTCTCGTACATGTTTGACAAACTAAATAAAAAAATAAAATAAACTTACAACAGTTCACCTAGTGACCAATCGAAGTTACAATGGCACTGAAAAAACTGATTTATGACCATTTTTCACACTTACGACCATTGTAGCATCCCCATGGTCACATGATTTACATTCAGATGTTTGACAACTGACTCACCTTTATGATGGTTGCAGTGTCCTGGGGTCATGTGGTCACCTTTTGCAACCTTCGGACAAGCAAAGTTAATGGGGAAGCCAGATTCAGTTACTAAATTAACCACTGCAGTGATTCACTTAACAAATATTGCAATAAAAGTTTTAAAATGGGGCAAAACTCACTTATCAAATTTCTCACTTAGCAACATAAATTTTGGGCTCAATTGTGGTCATAAGTTGAAGACTTCCTGTACAATGTGATTTATTAGCTAAGCCTATATGTACTATTTTACCTTGACTGGTAACTCAATGATGTGGGAACTGATAGAAAATAAAGGTAAACTGGGCCAAATGTATTAATGGACGGAAGGAAATTAACAAAGGGATAAAATGTTATCCCCTTTTTGTTATCAATTTTAGATCTTTCTGTGCTTCCCCCCCCCCCCCCCGCCCAGCTGTCCGGGATTTCAAGTATAGCCCCAAGAGGTTTATCTTAATCTCTGCAGACTATATTATCATTTTTATTATATATCTAGATGTACTGGAAATTTCCATGCAGATGTTCTCTGCAGCCTTGGGGATGAGCAGTCTAAGTTCTGCACAAATGGTACTTTTAAATCTAAGAACATACAGTTTGCATCATCTGTTTTTCAATTTGATTATGCAAGTCTATGTCGAAAGCTCTGTGACTTCAAAAGCTTTCCTCTTTCGCTCCCATCTTCCATTATATCTTCTTCACGCTCAGAAAGTAATGGTAACCCAAGTTCAGAAATATTTAAATATGTTCTTTATCTTCTCAGAATAAAGATTTACAAGTTGCATGAATGCTAAGTTTATGTACTTTTCCCCAAAACAAAGAACTCTTTTTTTATTTTTATTATGCTATAATATTTAAAGAAATCCATTTTCCTTCAAGGACTTTCATATCTTAAGATCTAGCCTGTAATAATTTATTTTATTATCAACAAAGCCTGAGACATTTTTTCCTCTTGTTTATCTTTCCTTGTATTTTATTTTAAAGCCTCCTCCTCCTCCTCCTCCTCCTCCTCCTCCTCCTCCTCCTCCTGGATCATATTGTTTTCACAGATCAAGCAACAAGAACATTTTAATTTACATTTGAAATAAAAATGCAGTTTTAAGACTAAAGCATCAAGATCGCTGGGTTCAGCATAGATTTATTTTGTAGTGAAAAATGGCAAATAACCATGGCTCAATGGTAAAATACATGCTGTGCGTGTAGAAAGAACAAGATTAATTCTCCGTCATCCACCTGAAGGAAGTTCAAAGAGTAAAGAATGAGAAAGATATCTTGATTGAGACTCTGGAAAGATTCAGTCAATTACAATAGACAACACTGTGCAAGTTTAGTAAATAACTGCCAATATTAATTATCGTCACTGGATGTAAACAGGGGTGGGTTCCAACTTACCTCGCTTCTGGTTCACTCCCTCCCGCGCCATGTGGGTGTGCCTCGTGGGCGCGCGCGTGCTTTGCGCGTGCATGCACAGTAACAAAAAATCTGGGGGGAAAAAAACAAAGCCGAAAGAAAGATGGCGACCGCATGCACAGTGCTGGAAATCGGCTTCTGCACATGCTCAGAAGGAAAAAAAATGCAAAAAAAATTCAAAAAAAAATTCAAAAAAATTCAAAAATAAAATAAAAAAAAGATGGCGGCCCCCACGGACCGGCACCGACCGATCCGGTTCAGTGACATCATCGTGACATCACCAGCGGGGTGCTACTGGTTTGGGAGAACCGGTCCGAACCAGGAGGAACCCACCCCTGGATGTAAATAGTCTGAGAATCCAGAAAAAATGTTGAAGCTCAATAATGGTACATTGTTATCTTTATGAAGCATTTGGTGGAATGTGTGAGAGTTCAAACTAGAGATAAAGGGCTATTCTATCTGATCTAACATTTAAGTGATCTTTTTGAAAGCTCTGCAGAATCTGCATACTTGTTTTTTGACAACTTCAGCTTAAAAGCTAGTACATCCCATTTTGTATGTAGTTTTATCTCAGCATGCTTATCCATTTTTAATGGACACAGATAACCCAATATATGTTTATTTAGTAGGGCCTTCTTCACTACTTGTATGTTTCTCAAATACATATCCCTTTATGCAAATATTTGAACGGGAAATGACAGAGACAAGCAAACTGTTCAGTATGGATAGAACCAATTTGGCTTGCTAAATCTATGCTGCATGTCATTTATATTACTTGTTATTTGATAGATATTAAGATATATGCAACCATGTTCACTTAAATAGGAGCTTTTGCATAATAAAGAAGAATGTAGGAGTTTGTTTGAATCTATGGGTTTAAAAGTTCCCAAAGTATGACATATACTAAGAAAGTGGTGATGAAATACAGTGTTTTTTTTCTTTTTCTGCAGTGTTATATTGCTGTTTGCTGCTCTAAATTTCCTATACAACCACAATGGTAAAAGGTGCAATATGAATGCCATTTTTATTTGAGTGGTTCATTTTTCAACATAAACCTATGTATCATTCTGATAACATTTATAGTTAGAAAGGGATATTAACGTCCACATCTCCCTCTTACAAATGTTTATAAAAATTTCAATAATGGTTCATAGTAATGGAGTTTTTATGGGCATATAAATTTTTGTATGACTTGAGCAGAGAAAGCCTAAACTTTTGCAAGCAAATACAATTCACTTGGGTACATGGAGGCACATGCTTTCCAGTGTCTTTATTAGCTGGCTCTAATTCCTGATTTTTTACTTCTATGAAAGAGTAATTCAGGGATGTGCAATCTATTCACCTGCAATGTTTTTTGAATGAATGAATGAATGAATGAATGAATGAATGAATGAATGAATGAATGAATGAATGAATGAATGATAAGGACTTAATCAGGCCATAGCCACACAAAAAATAGGTACAGTAGGAGAGAGACAAGGAGAAGGGCTAATGGTATTTGTATTTTATACAATTTAATTCCAACTATCAACTAGCAAACTTTTAAGCATAAATGTTTATTTTATAGACTTGGGTAAGGTACTTAAGGAAAATTTTAATTTACAGGATAAAATTTAAATAATTGTCATCAAAGAGCCCCCTGCATAGCATTTTTTTTAAATAAATTCAAATGCCAAACTTATTTTATAAATTGACTACCACTTAAGGGAGTCAAACTGCCTGAGCTAAAAAAAAAAGCCCCCCCCCCAAAAGAAAAGTTAAGTAAACTGATACGTTTGTTGAATCAATAAGAATGGCATGGAAAACATTGAGAAACTTTCGATTCGAACCCTTCAAAACAATTTTGCTACTCTTTCATACAATCAAAAGAAGGAAGACCATTGGAAACTCTCCATGTCCAAAGGGCCTTCCTTCTTTTAGTTTGGAAACACTTTGTTAGCAATTATAACTTGCATTATTGGAAAATTAGGTAGTCCTAGGTCACTCCAGTCCAGACTAGGGGTGAAATTCAGCAGGTTCGGACAGGTTCTATAGAACCGGTGGCGGTGATTATGCGCAGTTCGGAGAACCGGTAAATTGCACCACTGACTGGCCCCACCCCGCCCCTCCCACTCACTCCTTCTCTTCTCCTTCTCGGGCTCATACACACAGAGCAAACATGAGAAGGAGGCGAGAAGCAGCCAGGTTGAACGCTAGAAGACTTGGCCGAACTTTTCTGTTGGTTCTGTGGGCGTGGCTTGGTGGGATGGTGCCTTGCCATGAGTGATGTCAAGTTGGCCATGCCCACTCAGTCACATGACCACCCCACCAAGCCATGCCCACTAAGCCACGCCCACAGAACCGGTAGGGGAAAAATTTGAATGTCACCCCGATCCAGACCCTTTTCATACCTTTCACCTTTCCTTCAAAACCCATACATAGGTTCTGGTGAAGAAATGAGGTGCCTGTTTTAAACCTTGCAGAGTTCTGTGATCAGAAACAAATATTTTTACAGGATCCAATCTGGGTCAGTCACCGGAACCAGAGGCTTAGTCTCCGGAATTTTTGGACTCATGCTGGAGCCCATCCTCAGGGAACTTCTCTCTACCAGAATGTGTGTTTTGGGCTATTCTATGCATAGTAATACTACACATGAGTAGAGAGAAGTTCCCTGAGGATGGGCTCCAGCACAAGCTCAGAAGCTCAGAAGACTAAGCCTCTGGTCCCAGTGATTAACCCAGATTAGATCCTGCAACATTATCCTGGAAAACGTATATTTGCCTTCATTCGTGAAATATTTTTACAATCGATATTTTTCTGAATGAAGACTTTGAACACTTTCTTCTTCATGAACATGATAGCCAAGTTCCTTGAGTGGTCATTTATGATATTTTCCTTAATATAGGACTCTCCTGATTTTTCAGATGTTCAGCCCATGCCGATAAGCCTCATTCACTGGGGAGTATCTGCTTTACTTTGAGGTATTATGTGAGATAAAAAGATTATTGGGTCATAGTGATTGCTTGCTTGACATTTTTAACTTATTCAGAAGATTTGCTCTCAGGAAATAGTGTCTGTTTTGATTAGGTCAAATTCCCACCTGATTGCCAAGCTACTTTTAACTTCTAATGCAAAGCTATGTTGCAGAAAAGACTGAAATAAGGGAGAAAGTTCAATAGCAAACTAGTTTACACCTGTAGAGAAAATGATCCTGCATAATCTAGCCTAATCTTGTTCCTGGAGGATCAGCCTGGTTTTTGGGTTGGATGAAGAGGTTTCATATCTGCTTGACTACATTGACTATTGCTGTTTGTTCTTTGGGTGGGAGGTGTGGGACCTCTTATTTAAAACATTGACTAGAAATCTACCTTGCAATTTTGAAAACTATTCCATTGTGTGTGTTTTCTGCCTTACTCCCTCAGTGCTTGAGAAATTATTTTGAAACTGAGAGAACAAATTGAGCTAGTTTAAATTCAATGTTATCTCAGGATTTTTAGACACTCTTATGTCTACTCAAAAATAATTTCCTTCCCTTTTTTCAAATTTGTATCATGTAGGAGAACAGCAGGCAGAGCTGGAGGGTGGAGTTAAACATGTCATCAGCTTAGCATCTTTACATTGCCACAAATGATCCAGATACACCCTCTTTTGAATTCTGTTGACCCTTATCTGGCACTGATTCAGGTTTTTATTTTATTTATTTATTTTATTTTGCAAGATTTGTATGCCGCCCAACTCCCAAAGGACTCTGGGCGGCTCACAGTATATATATATAAAAAAAGAGACAACAATAGAAACATATATAAAAAGAAACAATTTAAAAATACATCAATATTAAAATAAAACATTCACACAAATATACATGGGCCAATCAGTCAATTATTGGCCCCAGGCCTGCCGGAAAAGCCAGGTCTTAACGGCTTTACGGAAAGCCAGTAAGGTGGGGATAGTACAGATCTCAGGGGGAAGTTGGTTCCACAGAGTCGGAGCGGCTACAGAGAAGGCCCTCCCCCGCGGGCCCGCCAGCCGACACTGTCTGGCTGATGGGACCTGAAGAAGGCTAGCCCTGTGCGACCTCACTGGTCGTTGGGAGGAGTGTGGCAGAAGGCGGTCACGCAGATAAACTGGTCCTAAGCCATCTAGGGCTTTAAAGGTAACAACCAACAACTTAAATTGTGACCAGAGCACAATCGGCAGCCAGTGCAGCTCGCGAAGGATGGAACTTGTGTGGATGTACCTTGGCACACCCACAACTGCTCGCGCAGCTGCATTCTGGACTAACTGTAGTCTCCGGACACTTTTTAAGGGTAGCCCCATGTAGAGCGCATTGCAATAATCAAGTCGTGAGGTGATAAGGGCATGAGTGACCGTGAGCAGAGCCTCCTGATCCAAATAGGGCTGCAGTTGGTGAACAAGGCGAACATGTG